>JAJPUD010018969.1:11060-27508 GCA_023553655.1 Myrmecobius fasciatus
TTATTCCTAATATCTTATTTACTATTTTTGCATCAATATTCATTAGGGAAATTGGTCTATAGTTTTCTTTCTCTGTTTTTACCCTACCTGGTTTAGCTATCAGCACCATATCGGTCTCATAGAAGGATTCTGGCAGTATACCTTCTGTCCCTATTTTCTCAAATAGTTTGTGTAGTATTGGAATTAATTGTTCTTTGAATGTTTGGTAGAATTCACATGTAAATCCATCTGGCCCTGGAGATTTTTTCTTAGGGAGTTGGTTAATGGCTTGTTCTATTTCTTTTTCTAATATGGGACTATTTAAATAATTTATATCCTCTTCTGTTAACCTCGGCAATCTATATTTTTGTAGATATTCCTCCATTTCATTCAGATTTTCAAACTTACTGGCATAAAGTTGGGCAAAGTAACTCCTAATTATTGCTTTAATTTCCTCTTCATTGGAGGAAAGTTCTCCCTTATCATTCTTGAGACTAACAATTTGATTTTCCTCTTTCCTTTTTCTTATCAAATTAACTAAAGGCTTATCTATTTTGTTAGTTTTTTCATAGAACCAACTCTTAGTTTTATTTATTAACTCAATAGTTTTCTTATTTTCGATTTTATTAATTTCTCCTTTTACTTTTAGAATTTCCAATAAAAATATTATTTTTAATAAATGTTCAATACATTCAGTCAAAGACTGTTTTAAGTTGATACTAAATTTTGAATTTCATAGTATTTGAAACTTGAAGAGATGGGGAGAAATTAGCATCATACTATTATATTGATAATAACTTATTAATTGGTGACCCATCCTTTCCCTCCTATTTCTGTTGAATCCACTCTGGAAGTAGTCAGTCATTGCCTGACGAACATACCTGAGGTCCCAAGACATCTGCTCATAAACTAGATTGGTCGTCAATCCCCCCAACTGAGAAACCTGACTTCTGTTTATATAAACCATAACCCATTCTGGATGAGTTCTTAATTCCTTCACTTGATTCCCTCTGTTAGAGTGTAGAATAATCCTAAATGCAGAAAGGATAAAACTAGTCACAGACTTCCAGATGAAAATGGCTTCTCCTTGTGGATACCTTGAAATTTCTGAATCTCTTAATCAAACCATATTTGCAAGAGAAGGAGTTAAAACTTTTAGACCATCTTTTCCTTTAATGTTCACCAATCAAGGTTGAATTTTGCTTATTGGGTGACTTTTTTATCAGAAAGAATACACCTGACTTGAAGTGTTTTATAGTGTCCCTTAGCATGCATTTGGTTACTGAGAGAGCTCACCGATCATTGATTTATTGGCTATTGTCTAGATTAATTAATAAACTGATTATGAATATCTGGAAGCTCTGATTTTGAGTTTTATTCACAACTCCAGAAAACATCTTAAATTTTTGCTTCTTTATAGCATTAATAGCAATTATTCCTTTTCATTTATAAATAAGGCAACTGAAACCCAGGGAAGAAAAATGAGTTTCCTAAGCAAGTAACAAACTCCCAAAAATACTTGTCTCTTAAAGGAAGCTTCATGGTACCATGGAGATAAAGAAAAGATCCTTTAACTTTTTTTTTTCTTTTTTGACATCAACAACTCCATTTTGAAACTAGCTTTAAATTCAATATAGGATAATTATATGGATTGATTTTAGTCTTCTTCCAGTTTACTCAGTAAAGATGAGCACAGAGAAACCATTGCTTATCCAAATAATTCTAGAAGAGACAGAGTGCTCCAATTAAAAGATAAACATTAAACTTAAAAAGATACTTTCTACTTCATTGCAAGGAGAGTTATTCATTGCCTTCAGTACACTAAACTGTTTACCTTAGATATAAAAAGAAGTTTGCTTTGTTCAGCCTTTTTTGTTTTGTTTTTATTTCTTTTTATTTTTTTTTAATATGGGAGTGAAGCAGGAAATTGTTGGAGCATATTAACTATGTTTCCCTGAAATAATACTACTGTTGATTCCCTCAGTAACATGAATTTCTGAACGAATTTCTCACATATTCTGAACCATTTTATTTGTCTTGTGTTTTTAACAAGGCAATATAATGAAAGGACCAATAGATTTAATCAAAGGACTTCAATTTTAAAACCAGCTCTTCAACTATACCACCTGTTCAACATTGGATATGTAAGTTCACTTTGATGGGCCTTAAAGCTATAATCTTTAAATGTGTGTGTGTGGGGGGGGGGATTCAAAAGTATGACCTTTGAGTTTCATTTGCTTCTAAATCCAGAATTCTTATTATCAAGAAGTGAATTAAATGATGTTCATTTTTCCTGGATATGTCCATTATATGGCAATTCTTTAAAGAGAGAAAATACTTATGATATATAGACATAAGGTATCTTCACAATTCTCTATGTGTTTCAAAATTATACAATATCATAACATATATAGTTGTTAAACATATGGGTGTGTCTATGTAGATAAATAGATAGATAGAAATTTGTGTATGTATATACAAAAATAGAAAGGTTTGATATCTAATAATGGAATTTTAGGAAATAGGTGGAAAACATTTTAATGAGGCCCCTTGCTTGCATAGTGCAAGACTACTGGGACTAGTTTCAGGCAGACTCATTTTCCTGAGTTCAAATTTTTCCTAAGATGCTTACTAACTGTGTGATTCTGAGAAAGTCTTTTAATTTTCTTTGTCTTAATTTTTTCATCTATAAAATTAACTGGAGAAGGAAATGACAAATCAATCTATTATCTTTGCAAAGGAAACTCCAAATAAGGTCATGAAGGATCAGATATGATTGAAAAAGTACTGTATAATATATTTTGCTGAATAGGTAAGCTTTCTCAAATTTCCTGAAAACATTTTCTTGTGTTACCAGATGTTTGCATTGCTTATACATAAGGCTGCAGGTTGGAATTTGGTCCACGGATTATTGAACAGACATACCCAATTTAGTATTGCACTGGGACTCATAAGGAAACACATTCTGAATCTCCTAAGTTAGCAAGATACTCAGTTGAATCAATGAAGTGTTGACGATTTAATGACATGATCAGTTGGAAGAAGAATGGTAAGTCATCAAAGCAGAACACCCGGGGAAGAACTGATAAGCAGATGGGCTTGAAGACAGAAATCTCTGTCCATACATTGCCATTTTAAACTTTACTATGGAAATTTGACTCAATCAGTCTAGATATGATATATGAACTCAAGTCTGTCAACATTCTGTTTGTTGTCCTCTTTGGTATTTCCTTTCTATATAAGTTATCCAAAAATGAGCTTAAAATGCCATATGTGATCTCACCTTAGCAAGTAAAATAAAGCCATCTCTTTATACAAAGATCCTTTCTTTTTTTTAAGCAGTCGGCAATTGTATTGTTTTATAGCTGAAACTATTAACTTGAATTCAGTTTGAAGAACACCAAGACCTTCAGATTGTTTTCAGACAGAATGCTGTCTTTTATTTCTTATATTTCTTGTATGAAGTAGATTTGTTGAACTCAATTATAACACTATATTTTACTTTAGAAATTATGTTTAAGACAAATCCAAAGGCAGGAACTTATTTGATAGCTTAATTCATTGGATAAATAGTGGGGGAAAAGAAGAGGGAAAGGCAGAAAAGGAGAGAAAAAGGGGAAAGAAAGAGAGAATATAAGTGAAAATGGGAAGGAATAAAAAAAGGTGGGAGCATAAGGGCTGAGTAAGGGTAAAAAGGGAAGGGGAAGAAAGGGAAGGAAAGTGATGGGAAAAAAAAAGATTACATTTTTCTGAGATGTTGAAAGATTCTTTTTCAGTTTTTCACATTACAAAATGTTCATATATCATATTGAATCTATTTTAAAATTGTCTTTAATCTACATTTTTTTTCCAATTTGTTACCAATAAACTGTTTGAGAAATGACCCAAATCATCATCTTCCTCGCTTCTTCTTTAAAATGAAAATTCATCCAGAAGACTTGTGAATTACTTTGTTAGTACAATAACATGAAAATATTCATTTAGTTAGTTAGTTTTAATTTTGTGGCAATTGGCAGAAGGCAACTGGGTTAAGCTGAGAGTATTGGGCATAAATAGATATGTTTTAAAAAAAAAGAATTAACACAGAAGAAAGCAAATAAAAAATAAAGTTCCAGCAAGATAAATTATTTTAATTTTTAAAAAATCATTTCATGATAATAATAATAATAACCCAATAATGAAATAATTCAGTGAATTATTTCATACTTTGCTCTAATTTATCAGAATTTTTGGTAAATTATCATTGAACTATTTCTTAAATTTCTTTTTGCATCATTTCAAAAAAGATGTCATTTAAAATTATTCAACTAATTCCCATTGGTCATCCTTTAAAAAAATCAATCTTTATATATTGTAGACTGTCATATCTGAGCTATGAATGCCACCTTCCTCTGCTTCCTGCTTCTCCTCCTCCCTTTACCCATCTTTCTTTCTCTCTCCCTATCTTCCTCTCTCCCTCCCTCCTCTCCTCCCTTCTCCCCTCCTTCTTTCCCTTACCCCCTCCCTCTCTCTCTCTCTCTTATTTTCAAAATATCTGTATTTTTCTCATATCATCTCTGTGGTGACTCATGAGCATGCCCTGCCCATTAGTAATACCTTTGCAGCTTTCTAATTTTGTACTTAATGAAATGATGTGCCAGCTTGCTCCAGTTTTCCAAGAATGAGAGGCAGAGGGTGATGGACTCAACTGTCACTGGAAGTTTTGCTTTCAAGTATGAAAGTGTCACCTCTGCTAGGTGACTTTTTTCCTTATTTCTTTAAAGCTACAAATCTAAACTCAAGCAATTAGCAAGGCAATTATTATGGGAAACAGATGGGTCAAAGTGAAAGGGAAATTCCCAAAAAGAAGAAATGTGAAGATTCAAGGGAATCAAAACTGCTTATTCTCATATACCATTGTGCCTTGTCATTTACTTACATTTTGACAGATCATGTTTCTATGTTTAACCAGTCTGGGCATATCATACCTTTTATTAATAATAATTAATTTAATAAATGTTATTTGATTTGGAAGCATTATAATAACTTACATTTACATGACACATGAAAGTTTGGAAATTGTGATGTAAATATTATATATATTTAATAGCTTTAATAAACTATTGTTAAAATTGCACAAAAAATTTCAGCATAACCTGTATTATTTGAATCTCATAATTATTCTAGGTTATTAAGTACTTCAGGTATTATTATCTCTAATTTATAGATAGAGAAACTGATATTTAAGGAAGTTGTAGTCACATTGTTAGTATATGCCAAAGAGAGAATTTGAACCCAGTTGAGGTATTCTAATCACTAGACTAGTCATTTTGGAAATTAAAGAGGGATGGGCTAGTCAAAGCATTCATTTTAATAAGGTTACCTCTATTCAAAAATGGAGACAATAAAAATCATGTGACTAATTTTTATAGATAATGACATTTTTTTATTTATCCAAATTGAGGAGAAATCCTGTATGGTATTCTTTAGACTTATTCAGGACTTACTTCTATATTTCAGATTTGTTCTAGTCTAATTACTTAACTGGCTGGATTAACCCAGAATAAAATTCCAAATCCTTCTATGCCGTAAGAACATTCATAGAGATAAAAAAGGTCCTATGAATAAACCCTACATATGAAGAAGAAAAAGAATCATTGGCAGCCAACCCAGTTTAAATATAGGAATAGGATTGTGGGAAGGAAGCTCATAGTATCAAGACTGAAAGATAATGTTGGTAGGCTTGACACTTGCCGAATGTGTTGGATAAATAAATCACTGAGTTGGATATAGATTTGACCTTAATGGTCATAGGCCACCATTATCATTTTATAGGTGGGGAAACTGGTCCAAGGAAGCTAAATGTCTTTTCAGAGATCACCTTATTGTTGTGACTGGTCATTTAATATCTCAGAATATGTATTTTTTTTCCTGAGGCAATTGGGGTTAAGTGACTTTCCCACAGTCACACAGCTAGGAAATTTTAAATGTCAGAGACCAAATTTGAACTCAGGTCCTCCTGACTTCAGGGCTGGTGCTCTATCCATTACACCACCTAGCTGCCCCTACTTTCCTATTTTTAAAAGAGAAATAGTAATGTTTGCCTCAAAGATTTCTTTTGGAAACCAAATTGGATAATGCTTTTATAAATAAAAAAAATTACTTAGTGCACTAAAACATTCCTCACATAAACCCTACAAAGTAGTTTTTTTTTTTCAAATATGGAAACTGAGATTCAGAAATATTAAGAGATTCATCCCTTATCACAAAATTACATGTCACAAATAGAATTTTAATTTAATTGTGACTTCTCTTTGGCACATTGTCGATTAACCTTTCTTTTTGTACATAAAACAATCTACAAAAGCAAGTTCTTACTCTGCTAGTGATGATACTCATGATAAAATAAGTAGAGCTGTTGTTTTTCATTAGAAGGTGCCAATCATAATTGCTTTGCCTCTGGGCAGCTTAATTTCCTATTATCAAAAAATTCGAACTAGGAAGTTCTAGTTCTTAACTAAGGGTAATTCCTTGACTTTTTAAAAAAGATCTGATTCCATACTGTTTCCTCCAACAGATTGTCCTGTTAGCCCCATATTTTGATTAATTTCAGTCTTACCTTTCCTGCTGGCTCATTGTTTAGTGTTCATGTCTACTCCATTCAAAATAAATGATGATGATGATGATGATGATGATGATGATGATGATGATGATAAAAACCCAACTTGAGCCTTCCCTCCTCACTAAGCACTGTTTTATAGATCTTCTGTCCTTTGTGGCTAAACTCTTTGAAAAAGCCATGTACAATAGATGCCACCAGTTTTTCTTGTCTTACTCTCTTCTTAAAACCTTACAATACAGCTTCCACCAAAAACAGTTCTCTGTAAAGTTATTAATGATCTCTTATTAGCCAAATCTTTTTTTTCTCTACCTCTCTTCAACTTTTGACACTGTTGATTATCCTGGCTGATACTCTTTTTTTTTCTACTACGTTTTTCTGCTTGTCTTCCTGTCTATTTGAATATTCCTACTTGATAAATTTTGCTGGGTCCTTTTCCAGATTATGCTTTCTAACAATAAGTGTACCTCAGGATTTTTTCATGGATCTTCTTTTACCTCTATAACATTTGTTGATCTCCTCAACTAACATGAATTGTATTATCTACTTAAAAATTAAGTCATCAATACTGATAATTCTCAAATCTACCTATCCTTACTTAACCTCTCCTGATCTGCAGTCTCACATCTTCAAGTACCTTTCATACATCTTGAATTGGATGCCCAGTAGATATCTTAAACTAAACATGTTCAAAACAAAATCTTTCCAACTTAATCTTCCACCTTGTCTTTTGCTGTAAAGGAAAATATCCTCACAGGTTCTTAAGTTAACAACATAGGCATTATTTTTGGTTATTCACTCTTTCTCACACCACATCCCTATCTTATCTGTTGCCAAAGTCTATTTCATTTCTACAACATTTCTTATATACCACAAACTCCCTTTCTCTCTTTTGATACTGTCATCACTGATGTGATCTCTCATCGCCTCATGCCTGTATTATTTCAATCACCTGCTGGGAGTGGTCTACATGGTTCAAGTCTCTCTTCATTTTTATCTTCCATCTGATAACCAGTAATTTTCTAAATAATAAATCAAACAATGTCACTCCTATACTCAAACAATTCCAATAGTTTCCTATTGCTTATAAGAACAAATACAAAAGACTATTTGGCCTTCAAAAGCTTTCATAACAGCTCCTTCATTCATTTCTAGTCTTCTAATGTCTTATCACCACTACGTTGTCCAGTCAATTAATAATGTTTCTCTGGTTATTCCACAAAAAGTCAGTATAATTATTGGCTCTTGAGGGGGGTTTCCTTTGGTTCCTCTTTCTTTATTTCTTTGTTTCTTCTTCTCCTTCTCCTCCTCCTCCCCTTTTTCCTCCTCCTCTTCCTCCTCCTCTTCCTCTTCTTCTTCTTCTTCTTCTTCTTCTTCTTCTACTACTACTACTACTACTACTACTACTACTTCTAATACTACTACTACTACTACTTCTAATACTACTTCTTCTTCATCATATTTTTCTTCTTCTTCTACTACTACTACTTTTTCTTCTTCCTCTTCTTCTATTTCTGCTCCTCTTTCTCCTGCTCCTTATTCTGCTTTTGTGTCTGCTAGTTTTTTTCTTTTTCTGTTTGTTTCTCTTCCTCCTCTTCTTCTTCTACTTTCTTCTCCTTTTCCTTTCTTCTTATTTCTTCTTGATGTCCTTGAACATCTGGACCATTCTTCCTTTCTCATTTTTGCCAACTGAATTCTTTGACTTCCTTTAAGTCTCAACTGAAATTCTGTCTTCCAGGAAGCCTTTTCCAACTCTTCTTACTTCTGTTGCTTTCCCTTTTGAAATTGCCTGTTACTCTCTTACATCCCTTTCTTTGTGTGTATTTATTTTTATATTGTCTTCCCCAATTAAATTTTAAGTTCCTTGAGGGCAGTGATTGTCTTTAGGTGTTTAACAATGTCATGTCTAATCAAGGTTTGGGCTTCTTTTATATGCAATACATTATAGTGTTAGAAGTACAGCAGACGGGGCAGTTAGGTGGGGCAGTGAATAGAACACTAGCCCTGAAGTCAGGAGGACCTGAGTTCTTCAAATCTGGTCTCAGACACTTAGCATTCCCTAGCTGTGTGACCCTGGGCAAGTCACTTAACCCCAATTGCCTGAGCAAAAAGCAAAAAAATAAAAAAATAAAAATAAAAAAATAAATACAGCAGACCTACCTTAATAGTTCAGACTCATAGTTTACTGAACCTGAAATTTTATGTGAAAGACATAAATTTTCATTCTGCAATATATCAGAGTCAGAAATTTGGGAAATAGCTCTCACAAGTAATTTCTAATTCTTTTTAATAACTTCTCACCAGCAGAAACTGATTTCCTTGGAGTGCACATACTTAACACTTTATAAATATGTGAGGATTTAGGAATAGTTACTTTTATTTTTATATTTGTAGCTATAGAACTAGGCACAAAGTATTTCATGTGGTAGATGTTTAATATATATAAATTCAAATAAAATTTTTTTCACAGGGAAATTATCCTTTTATTATTCATTATTATTATTATTATTATTTTGTAATCCAGGTTCAAACTAAGTTATAAAATTGATGTGTAAACAAACATAATAAATAAATATGAATAAAAATATAAATGTTTATTTGTTGTTCTTTATCTCTAATTCTTATTTCTTTTACTTTCTTCTGATATGCCCCAAGTCCTCATGCTGTGCTCTAGATTCTAGCCACTAGAGTCCCTTATCTAAAAAAATGATCTCACCACTAAGGATCCCTAGCTTGTTAACTTCTTTTTATCCCTCACAAAAGTTACCTATTCTGTATTCCATTTCTTTAGGGACTTGGTGTTACTTGTTTCAAAGGAATCAATAATTTTGGAATGTTATGATACCAAGAAAGATGTTTGAGGGAAAGATGAGGATGAAGGTTGTGTTGATTGTTCCCAAGATTCCTACCACATAGGTATAGATATACTTGGATGTCTAGATCTAGGAGGAACAGCTGTGAGTTATCATCCTCCATCTTGATTCTGTCCAATCCTTTTTGAAGAGATAAATTTATATGATATTAATGGAACTTTTAGTCAGTGGCTAGGTGCCTCATGTCCTTACAAAGGAAATGATTTCTTTTCATTTTTTTTGGTTACTCAGATCTTCTCAGCACTTTCCCTCTCTCCCATGGTATTTCATTCATAACTACAGGATACATCTAATCTGGACTGCAAGTGCTGCCAGGATTTGAAGTTTAAAATACCTTGACAGCCTTGAAGAATGCCAATTTTTCCATCTCTTTTTAACTTCTCAATTCTCTCCTAAGGAAAAAGGTATAGAAAGCAAAGCATGTGTTTCATCATGTTGTGTTCTTTTTCAGTAAGAGGGAATTTGTATATGCTCCTTTGAATCCAAGAGAATCCAGAATTCAAAGAGTTTAATAAGTGAAATAAGAACTCAATACTCTCTACACATAGTTATATATACAGGATAACTGTTTGCATGCTGTCTCTTCCATTAGATTATAAGCTTCTTTGAGGGCAGAAACTTTCTTTTCCTTTATTGCATATACTCAGCTCTTAGAACACGCTCTACCATATAAAGGGAACTTAATGATTATCTCTATAGAGAGATAGAGAAAGAGATATATAGATACACACACATATATATACAACATATACATACACATATATAAATGCATATACATGTTTACAACTAGTATGTACATATATATATAAATAACATGGAATATAAGCAATATTTGAATCCAAATTTTAACGTACATGTGTTTGGGATTTTCCTTTTTTGATAGGTAAGATATTTAGTAATAACATTATCTGCATCTTGTAGGAGATATTATCCTTATTTTTCATGGTAGAAATAGACAAAAAATGTTGTACAGTGAGCATATTTCAAAATCAATTGCAAGTCTATCTTTATTTATACTTAAGATTATAATACTACTCTTGGATAAAAATTTGGGAACAGAAAGGAAGGAAGACACAGGAAAAGAGTAGAAGGTCAGATGTAATCATAAAATAATTCTGAAACTACGTCAAAAGTGGGTTCTTGTTTCTAATAACAAACTTTTCTATTCTAAACCAATCCAACAAGTAATTTCATTTCAAGTTAATTCAATAAATATTAAGCTGCTGTTATATGTCAGGTACTGTGCTAAGTGCTAGAGACACAAATAAGAAAAAATAAATAAATAAAGACAGTGCCTGCCCTCAAAAAGCTTATAATAGAATCAGGGTAATTAATTAGAAAACTAGGAGAGGAAAATCAGAGGATACCCAGGATGGAGGTAAGAACTTTTTTTTTTTTTGTAATAGTGGAGTTAGAACAGATCTGCTGATAGAAAATGGAGAATTACTGGCAAAGTTTTGCTGTTCCTCCTTCATTTGTCAGGAAGACCAATGATTGAGAAGGTGATATCTTGACTTGCAAGTGAATTGCATTTAAGTGAGGTGGACTGTGGAAATCAGCAGTCTCACTCTCTTTCCCACTGAGACAATCAGTAAGACATGACAGTAAGATTTCTGTTTAACAGCTTTATCCTGGGGGAGGCATGATGTTCTATAGTGTTAAAAACCAGCAGAGCTACTGATTAGAATTGGAAAGTTAATTGGCAAATTGAGAGTCCTCTATAAAGAAAAGTTCCTCTCAAAGAATTCCTTTCAAAGTGAAGTTTAATAATCTACTTCAAATTAGTTTAGTATGAACAATACATTCTTCTAACTTCTAAGAAACAGAAATACAAATTAATTCTAATCCAGATAGCATTTGAGGCTTTAATTCAGAAAGATATGGGCTTAAAGCTGACATCTGACACCTGTATGTCTTGGGTAAATGACTGAGTTAGTAGTATTTGGTAAATTCTGTTACACTGGGAAACAGAAGCCTCCAAACTGAATATAATTTGCTATAACTATGTGTTGAGAGAATTGAATTCTTATTCCACTAATTAAACTCTTTGAAATCTGGGTTCTCTTGGAATACAATGGTAGTGGGTTCAGAACACCTGTATTTATTATTATTATTATTTTTTTTTTTTTGGAATTTGTTCCTCTGTCTTTTCCTCTTCAAGAAAGCTTTGATGGGACAGAAATAAAATAACATCTTGCATCTTGGGCAATAGAAAACTGATGCAATCCATTAGTTGATACACTTAATTATCTTTGGCACACATAATTATTAGGCAAGAGTAAACTTATGTCCCTATGCATTCTTCCTTAAGTCAGCTTTCTTTGATGCTGAGAACAAGTTTAACCTTAAGGGAAATTGGGCAAGAGAATGTTTGACTTTAACATTCTCTGCTCCTTTCACTCCACACTCAAAATAATTAATAATTTTTTATATAATTCTCTAAACTGGGACCTTGGATACTATCCAAGGAAAACATGTAGGTCCTCCTCTCTTATGAATTAGCTATGTGGTGTAGTGAATAGAGTTGTACTTGGAACCTGAAAGACTTGCCTTTGAATCTGATTTCAATAACATGGTGATTGTATAACAGTCCACAAAAATCCAAATTTCTTTTGACATTGGTTTCCATATCTCTTAGATTGAGATAATGGTAATATCTATTTGAAAGAATTGTTGACAAAATCAATTGAAATTATGTAGAAAGAGCTATTTGAATCATACTAATTATTAATGGCTAGTTTGTAGGATCCATACATATCTCCCTTGTGTCAATTAGTGAAAAAAGACATGAGTCTGGCATCAAAGAAACTGAAAATTGGATTTAGAAAACTCTAATTTATTTATTTATATTTGATATTTCTTATATCACTTCCAATCCTGTTTGTGTAAATTAGCCTCATTGGGTTTCAATAAATACCTTAGTATTTCTAACTACTAAGTCAAAGAGGGTTACAATGATTTTGGTAGAGAAAGTTCTCACATCAGTCCTTCTCATGTTTAGACACATGGAGATATATAACCAAGGGCTAAATTGTCTGATACAAAGTACACATGAGATAACACTAGAGAAAGGGTTTAGGGAAAATAGAAATAGAACTGATTTAGAGTCAGAAGAATTCAAAGAATGGAAAGCCAAAGGACTTCATTTCAAATTACATCTTTGCAAATTACTACTTGGGTGACCATAGCAAGTCAATTTAACATTCTAGAATTCCTTTTTGGGATTGGAGGTAAGATGTGAAGAGCAGACATGACTCTGTAACTGCCTCTAACCTTCCCTCAAACCAAGAGCAAATTGAGCCTCTAAACTGGTTTTGAAGTCAAAGAATCTACAAATATCTGGAATACAACACATATCCAGAAGAAGATACATTGGAAGAATTACAGAACAGTTCTGTTTCAATCAGGCAGGGGGACAGTCTGCCTAACTCAGACTGCAGCACAGGGAGACCAGGGAAGGAATCTGGAAAAGAGAGTATTAGCATTTTGGCCTCCACATACCTGGAAGTCTTCTGTGGACCTCTTGAGCCAATCTGTCCTTTTTATAAGCAGGTGGTTGAACAGATCAGCCTTTTGCAGAAGGTAGATTATGAACCACTGAGCCCCAGAAGTGCAGAGGACCTAGCTGCCATTACACAGCACCCTAAAGCAATCAATCAATCAGCAGAACTGCTCAGCACCTGAAATAAATCAATCAGCAGAACTGCCCTAGGGCAAATTAAAGTAGCTGTCCCTCCTTTGCTTTAAACAGACCTTAAGTCTTAAAAAATGAATTAAAACCCAAGAACACTCACCATAGACAGCATTAATGAAGAGAGAGAAAAACAGACCTCAAATCCTGAGGTCCCTAAAGTTAAAGAAAGTCCAGAATAAGCCCCAAAGGAAAACATGAGCTGCTCCCCATTTCACAAGGCTTTCTTTCAAGATTGCATAAAGGATCTTAAAAAAGAATTAGAGGAAATATAGATGAATGAAATGAGATCATTGCAAAAAAGAATGCAATGGAAAAAAAATAATTGGTCAATTTCAAAAGGAGCTAAAAGAAGTAACTGAAGAAAATACTGCACTAAAAACCAGAATTGAGCAAATGGAAGTGAATGACTCAATAAGACTTCAAGAATCAGTCAAAAACAAAAAAAAAATGAAAAAAAATACAATAAAACATTAAATATCTCTTAGGAAAAACAACTGACCTGGAAAATAGATCTATGAGAGATAATCTCAGGATTATATAGCTTCCTGCAAGCCATAATGAAAAAAAGGACCTAGACATCATCTTACAAGAAATCATAAAAGAAAACTACTCTGATATTTTAGAATCAGAAGGTAAAATGGCCATTGAAAGAATCCACCAATTACCTTCTGAAAAAAAACCCAAAATTAATCACCAAGGAATATCATGGCTAAATTACAGAATTATCGTACCAAAAAAAAAAGGATATTGAAACCAGCCAGAAAAAAAAAAATAAATACTGAGGAGCCACAGTTAGGATTACCGAGAATGTAGCAGCTTTTAATTTAAAGGATCAAAGGGCCTGTAATCTGATTTTCAGAAAAGCAAAGAAACTGGGATTAAAACCCAGATTAAGTTATCCAGCTAAAATGAGCCTTACATTTCAGAAAAGATGGACATTCAATATGATTTAGGGGAATTTCACCTATTTCTAATGAAAATACCAGGACTGAAAAAAAAAAATTTGACCTCCAAACACAGAACTCAAGAGAAGCATAAAATGATAAAATGGACAAAACTCTTGAGAACTATATTTCTGTTATTTGTATACTTAAAGAATGTGGGTATAATTTGATTTTTTAGGACAATATGAAAAAGAAATGCGAGGTAGAAAAGGGATCATATTGGAAGAAGAGCAAAAAGATGGTAAAATAAGGAATATTGCATCTCACAAAAAGGCAAAGAAAACCTAATATAATTGAGGGAAAGAAGGGAGAGGGATAAGCATTGTATGAATCTTACTCTAATTAGATTTGAATCTGAGAGAATATCAGACATATTTGGTATCACAAAGAAACTTGTCCCCCATTATGGGGAGTAGGAGGGATAGGGGAAAAAGAAAGAGAAAGACTAAAAGAAGAGAAAACAGAAAAATTAAAAGAAAGGTGTAAAAAAGGAGGAGGGTCTCTAAGGGGGAATATTGTTTGTTCATGGTGGTCATCAAAAGCAACATACTGGGGAAGAGGGAAGGGGGAAAGGAAAGAGAAAAGAATAACACAGTAAATAAGATGGCAGGAAATACAGAATTATTTATTTTAAGCGTGAATGAGAATGGGATGAACTATCCCCTAAAACCAAAGCAGATAGCAGACTGGATTAAAAGCCAGAATCCAACAATATGTTGTTTATAAGAAACACATTTAAAGCATAAGGATACATACAGAATGAAGGTAAAGGGTTGAAGTAGAATATATTATGCTTCAGGTGAACAAAAAAAGCAGGGGTAGCCATCCTCATCTCAGATCAAGTAAAAACAAAGATAGATCTAGTTAAAAGAGACAAGGAAGGAAACTATATCTTACTAAAGGGCACCCTAGATAATGAAGCAATATCAATACTAAACATATATGCACCTAGTAGTATAGCATGGAAATTCCTAGAGTAAAAGTTCAGAGAGATGCAAGAAGAAATGGACAGAAAAACTATAATAGTGGAAGACCTCAACCTTGTTCTCTCAGAATTAGATATATTGAACCACAAAATAAATAAGAAAGAAATGAAGGCATTAAACAAAATGTTAGAAAAGTTATGTATGATAGATCTTTGGAGGAAATTAAATGGAGTACAAAGGAGTTTACTTTTTTCTCAGTGTCTCATGGAACTTGTACAAAAATTGACCATGTATTAGGGCATAAAATCCCTCAAAATCAAATGCAGAAAGGCAGAAATAGTAAATGCATTTTTTTCAGATCATGATGCAATAAAAATCACATGCAATATAAGGCCAGGAGAAAATAAACCAAAAAGAAATTGGAAAGTTTTTAAATAATCTCATCCTAAATAATAAATGGGTGAAACAGGAAAATATAGACACAATTACTAATTTCATCTAACAAAATGACAATAATGTGACAACATACCAAAATTTGTGGGATGCAGCCAAAGGGTAATAAGGGGAAATTTTATATCTCTAGATGCTTACTTGTATAAAATAGAGAAAGAAAAATCAATGAATTGGGCTTGCAACTAAAAAAGCTAGAGAAAGAACAAATTAAAAACTTCTACTGAAATAACAAACTTCAAATCCTAAAAATACAATTAAAAGAAAAAATATTAAATTAATAAAAAACTAAAAGTTGGTTTTATGAAAAAAACAACAAAATATATATAAACTTCTAATTACTTTGATTAGAAAAAGGAAAGAGGAAAATCAAATTGTTAGTCTCAAAAATGAAAAGGGAAAACTTTCCACCAATGAAGAGGAAATTAGAGCCATAATTAAAGTGACTTTGCCCAACTTTATACCAATAAATTTGATAACGTAAGTGAAATTGAGGAATACCTACAAAAATATACATTGCCCCGATTAACAGAAGAGGAAATAAATTATTTAAATAGCCCCATTTCAGAAAAAAAAAGAAATAGATTGAGCTATTAATCAACTCCCTAAGAAAAATTCCCCAGGACCAGATGGATTTACATGTGAATTCTATGAGCATTCAAAGAACAATTAATTCCAATATGATATAAACTATTTGAAAAAAGTAGGAAATGGATGACTCCTACTTAATTTTGTATATGACACAGACATGGAACTGATCCTAAAGCAGATAGGATGAAAACAGAGAAAGAAAATTATAGGCCAATCTCCCTAATGAATATTGATGGAAAAATCTTAAATAAAATGTTAGCAAAGAGATTACAGAAAATCATCCCCAGGATAATACACCATGACCAAGTAGGATTTATACCAGGAATGTAGCATAGTTCAATATTAGGAAAACTATTAGCATAATTGTGTATATCAATAACTAAATGAACAAAA
>JAJPUD010018970.1:8926-27508 GCA_023553655.1 Myrmecobius fasciatus
CACTGCTTTATAATATAGTTTTAGATCTGGTGCAGCTAGGCCACCCTCATTTGCATTTTTTTTCATTAATTCCCTTGAAATTCTTGACCTTTTGTTTTTCCAGATGAATTTTGTCGTTATTTTTTCTAGTTCAGTTAAATAATCTCTTGGGAGTTTGATTGGTATAGCACTAAATAGATAGATTAGTTTAGGTAGTATTGCCATCTTTATTATATTCGCTCGACCTATCCAAGAGCACTTGATGTTTTTCCAATTGTTTAGATCTGACTTTATTTGTGTGGAGAGTGTTTTGTAGTTTTGCTCATATAGATCCTGACTTTCCCTTGGCAGATATATTCCCAAATATTTTATACTATCGATAGTTATTTTGAATGGAATTTCTCTTTGTATCTCTTGCTGTTGCATTTTGTTGGTGATGTATAAAAATGCTGATGATTTATGTGGATTTATTTTGTATCCTGCAACTTTGCTAAAGTTGTGGATTAATTCTAATAGTTTTTTAGTTGATTCTCTAGGGTTCTCTAAGTAGACCATCATATCATCTGCAAAGAGTGATAATTTGGTTTCCTCATGACCTACTCTAATTCCTTTAATCTCTTTTTCTTGTCTTATTTCCAAGGCTAGCATTTCTAATACAATATTGAACAGTAATGGTGATAGTGGACAACCTTGTTTCACCCCTGATCTTATTGGGAATGGTTCCAGTTTATCACCATTACATATGATGCGAGCTGATGGTTTTAAATAGATGCTACCGACTATTTTAAGGAAAAGTCCATTAATTCCTATACTCTCTAATGTTTTTAATAGGAATGGATGTTGAATTTTATCAAATGCTTTTTCTGCATCTATTGAGATTATCATATGGTTTTTGTTAGTTTGGTTATTAATATAGTCAATTATGTTAATAGTTTTCCTAATATTGAACCATCCCTGCATTCCTGGTATAAATCCTACTTGGTCATGGTGTATTATTCTGGGAATGATTTTCTGTAATCTCTTTGCTAATATTTTATTTAAGATTTTTGCATCAATATTCATTAAGGAGATTGGTCTATAATTTTCTTTCTCTGTTTTTGTTTTACCTGGTTTAGGTATCAGTACCATGTCTGTATCATAAAAAGAGTTTGGTAGGAGTCCTTCATTTCCTATTTTTTCAAATAGTTTATATAATATTGGAGTTAACTGTTCTTTAAATGTTTGGTAGAATTCACATGTAAATCCATCTGGTCCTGGGGATTTTTTCTTAGGGAGTTGATTAATGACTTGTTCTATTTCTTTTTCTGAAATGGGACTATTTCTCCATTTCACTTAGGTTATCAAATTTATTGGCATACAGTTGGGCAAAGTAACTCCTGATTATTGCTCTAATTTCCTCTTCATTGGTGGAAAGTTCTCCCTTTTCATTTTTGAGACTAACAATTTGATTTTCCTCTTTCCTTTTTCTAATTAAATTAACTAGAGGTTTATCTATTTTGTTGGTTTTTTCATAGAACCAACTTTTAGTTTTATTTATTAATTCAATAGTTTTTTTACTTTCAATTTTACTAATCTCTCCTTTTATTTTTAGGATTTCAAGTTTGGTATTTGATTGGGGGTTTTTAATTTGTTCTTTCTCTAGCTTTTTTAGTTGCAAGCCCAAGCTCTACTATTTTCTACTTGTGTGATCTTGAACTGGGAACTTTACTTATTTAGGCTTGCTTCTTCATCTGTATGATGAGGGGATTGGGTTGGATCCCAATTTCTTAAATCCTAAAAGGAGTCTCATAACTGAATGTGGTGGTCATAAAATTATGAATTATTATCAGTACCTGTTGGATTTTTATACCTATTTTATGTATCTTTATATGTGAGATCATGTAAAAATTTCTTAGGGGAAAAGGGGTCACAAATGGATGAAGTTTAAGAAGCCCTGGTTCAGATGACCTCTGAGGTACCTTCCAGCTCCAAATCTATGATCCTGTAAACTTCATGTGACAACAAACATTTATTGAATCAATTGGCCATTCAATAAGTAGTAATTTACAGCACCAGGTACTGTCCTTGGTGCTGGAAATATGTGTATGAAGAATGAAACATTTTATTCTCATTGAGCTTACATTCTACTAGGAGAGACAAGAAGCATGTATATATGTATATATGTGTATATACATACACACACACACACACACACATATATAGACACAAACATATGGCCTAAGTGTTAAGTGAACAAAATGCAAATATATAGAAAGTAGTTAAATTCAAGGTAGTTTGAGAGGGAGAGCACTGGTAGTTGAGGGGAAACAAGAAAGACTTCATGCAGAAAATGACTGAACTGCATCTTAAAGGAAGAGAAGGACTCTATGAGATAGAGTTAAGGAGGGAGTGCTTTCCAGGTATGAGGAATGGCAAAGTCATGGAGATGAGAGAAGGAATATCATGGATAAGGACTAAAGAGAAGGTCATTCTGACTAGATCATAGAGTAAGAGAAGCAATGTCCATTGAGGCTGGAAAAAATAGGTTGAGGACAGGCTAATTAGGGCTTCATGAATTAAAAAGAATTTATCTTTTATCCTAAAGGTGATAGGAAGCCACTGGAGGTGATTGAGTAGGGGAGTCACCTGGACAGATAGACATTAAGGAACATTACTTAAAAAGCAGCGTTTTGAATAGATTGGGGTAGTGAGAGACTAGAAGGCAAAGACACTCAGGGACCCTTGCTTCTCTTTAAAGAGGTGAGATGTTAGTATAGATAGGCACAACAAACAACATTATATGATGAGAGATAGAAAGCTAAATCAAATTTGAAAGAGAGAGTTTGCTATTGATTGGGGATCAGGGAAGGCTTTCTATGGAAGATAAAATCTGGATTTGATTTGAAAGGATTGCTGAGAAGTCAAGGGGAATAAGAGAAGAAGGAGGGCATTACAGGCATTAGCTATACTGTCTAGGTGAAAAGAGCACTAAACATTATTTCAGTTCAGAGAGATTTGTCTTAGTTTCAATAGTGACCTGTTGCTGTGTGAAGTTAGGTAACTTATGAATTTAGTCTTAATGAATCTTAGTTTCTCTATCTAAACTATCCAGAACTATTAAAAAAAAATTCACAAATCCCAAAACTCCGTAAACATGTAATTTGCCACAATAGGTAAAAAAATGAATGAAAGCAGAGAGTAAGGAGAACATGATAGAACAGTGATTTGAAATCAAGTTGGGAAGGTTGGGTGCCAGTTTCTGAAGGGTCTCGAATTTCAGACAAAAATGATTGAATTTTATTCAGAAGACAATAAGGAACCTTTGGATACTTTTGAGTAGAGGAGAGCCATGAACAGATCTAATCCTAAGAAAGACTATTATGGAAGAGATAGAAGCACTGGGATTGGAGGGGAGGGAAGAGCAGAAAGTGAAAGCCCTGTTAGGATGTATTCCAGTTCATTGTAACTGCTTTGAGACTTAGAAGTTTTCATTAAAAAAAGTCTATTTTCTGGGCCAGCTTTAATTCCCACAGGGGAAGGCTCAAGCCTTTAAGACACCTAAGGCCATGAGGGATCTGGGGCTTTAGAAGAGGAAGGTTATATTTGGACTGCAGTTACCAGAGATAGAAGGATAACTCTGGGTCTCAGTTGTGAAGATTAAAAAGATTCAAGAGCATGGTTTCTGGGTAATTTAATCATTTTTATTAAAATGCCAGCATGTTATTAATAAAATAATTTTTTTCTTTTTTAGATCAAAGACAATCATGGCTCACAGTTCACAAACTCTTCAAAGATTAGGTGTTCCTGAGAGGTGGCAAGCAACTTTGAACTGAAAAACAAGATAAAAAGATAGAAAGTGAGTTATAGTAAAATGAAGCAGAGAAAAACTATCTCTAAACTCAGACCATCCCCAGCCTTGGGCTATCTGGTTAAAAGGATGTCTCCACCCAAGCTTATTTGAATGGAATTCACCTAGGTTAGAGATTCCTGGTAAGATTTTGTTGGGTCCATAAAGGAGAAGTTTAATATGACCTTCAAGATGAAGTCTTGAAAATAGAAAAGAAAGAGGGCACTCTGACTTTGCCAGAATCATTAGTTATTATTATTATTATTATTATTTTTTGCTTTTTGCTGAGGCGATTGGGGTTAAGTGACTTGCCCAGGGTCACACAGCTAGGGAATATTAAGTGTCTGAGACCAGATTTGAACTCAGGTCTTCCTGACTTCAGGGCTGGTGCTCTAACCACTGCTCCACCTAGCTGCCCCCAGAATCATTAGTTATTAATAATAATTTCTCTCACTGGAGGGCTGCTGCTTGGCCTTGGTTGCAATCTTCAGACCACAGCAAGAAGAGGAGGATGGATGGATTTGACACTATAAGAGGTCATGGTACACCCAGGTAATACCAAGCTCTTACTTTGCTGAATACTGAATATATTGTATTCCAGGATTATAAATATAGAGCTGGAAGGCACTCCATCTGGTACAACCCCCTTATTATTATTATTATTATTATTTTAACAAATCAAGAAACTGAGGTGTAGAGAGTTTAACTAACTTGCCCAAGGTGATTTGGGCAGTAAGTGGTAAAGCTGAAATTTGAACTCAGGTCTTCTGATGCAAAGTCAGATTCTCCAGTTTCTTCCTTCTTTACTAGGATAGTTCTTCAGTACAGGTAAAGGTTGTGAGTGTCAGAGGGAGGAGCAGGTTGTTTTCTCATAATCATATGATTGATGGGTTATCTGTTTCTGATGTCACAGACTGAGAGATGCCGGGGATTGGCTAGAAAGTCTGGTTTGAATACAATTTCTTGAATAGAAGATTCCAGAAATGAAAGATTAATAATAATAATAATAATAAAAATAGGTAGGGTAGGGTGCCAGCAGTAAGGAGATGACATCTCTACAGAAAAGGAAGTCTATTGGGCACACAAACCTTATAGAGCTCAGAGTTGCTCCAGACCAGAGTTTTTCCAGCCTATCCTAGGATGATGTTTCAGTAGTTTACAGTGGGTCTGGAGCAAAGAGTAAAAGTCAGGACTGGAGATATGGATTTGGGAGTCCTCCTTGAGATGGTAATTAAACTTTGTATACAGATAAGATCAGAGAAAGAGTTTAGAGAAGGGGAGACCTCCCAGATTAGGGCTTTGTTCTGACATCCCAAAGTTGTGTCCTTCATACCTTTGGAGGTCAAGAGATCACTCAACTTTACTAATTTTCCTTTTATGTGACTCCAAAAAGGTTGAGGAAGAAAGACTCTAGGAGACAGAGTAGGATTGGAGGCCAATGAAGGATGGGAGCAAGGAAGATCCTCTCTCCTGGTGTCATTGTAGCTTTTGATGAACTGGAGCCTAATTAGATGAACTAGAATTGTGGATTCTTCCGTCTCTCACCTCCTGGCCCATGCCTGATTGCCCACAAGGCTGCTTACACCACCTATGCCATTTTAACTAGTACTCATTTTTAACTATTATTTTTTTTATCCCAGGTGAAAAAAATCCTTCTTATATATACCCTTAAACCCTGGACGAAACCTTGTTTGAGAATATTCTTAAATGCACGAAGCACAATACATAGCTACAAAGGCAAGTGTTACAACAGAAGGAAAAGATCATTACCAACTAGATGGATGAGAAGAAGGCTTTCTGGAAGATATTAAATTCTGAATTAAGTTTTAAAGGCCTTAGGGATAGGGACGAGTCTATTGGGCATACGAACCTTATAGAGCTCAGAGTTGCTCCAGATCAGAGTTTTTCCAGCCCATCCTAGAATGATATTTCAGTAGTTTACAGTGGGTCTGGAGCAAAGAGTAAAAGAGTAAAAAAAAAATTATTGGTACTGGGAGCTCCCCTTTGAGGAAACTCCCTCTAGTCATGCATGTAGTCACTCTGTCTGCAATTCATAGTCTTAGAAATTTACTATAGCACTGCAAAGTTAAGAGACTTGCCCAGAATCCCACAGCCAGTATATTTGGAGGCAGAACTTGAACCCAGATCCTCCTATGCCAGGAATACACTACCTCCTGATTTGTACTTCCTGGCTACTTTCAAGTCACAGCTAAAATCTCACCTTTCCCTGATTCCTCTTAATTCTCCAATTTTTGATTCCTCCAATTTATCTTGTATACATGCTATTTGCATTGGGTTATTTGCAGGATAGCCAGGTGGTGCCGTAGTACACAGAGCAGTGGGTCTGGAGTCAAGAAGACTCAACTTCCTGAGTTTAAATTCAGCCTCAAACACATATTAGCTGTATGACCCTGGGCAGGTCATCTAACTCTCTTTTCCTCAGTTTCTCATATGGAGGAGGAAATAGCAAACCATTCCAGTATCACTGGTAAGAAAACCCCAAATAGAGTTATGTAGAATCAATCAGACAGGACTGAAAATCATTGGACAACAGTTTGCATCTTCTCTCCTGTTAGACTGTGAGATCCTTGAGAAAAGAGACTTGTTTTGCCTTTCTGTGTATGCTCAGAACTAAGTATAGTGATAGTATGGATGAGGTGTTAATAATTAAACGTTTATTGACTGACTGACTGATCATTCCTTAGTTTTATTTATTGGTATGTGTCATGGCCCTCAAAGACACTGTTTGATTGAAATGCTAGTTTCTACTTTCTATTTGGGTAGAAAAATCTTCCAGGTGTATATACTTATCATTCATATTCAATATCAGATGCTCAATATCATTTGGTAAATTTGTATGTGTTTTAATATGGTCTATGTCATCATTTCATTTCATTGGGCTTCCTGGGTTAGTTCTAACCCATATGGAGTTCTCATTTTCTCATATAAATAACTAATTTGTTACAATAGGGGTCCCAAGTCTTTGAGAAGAACTTACACAGAGCAGGTGTCTAAAGAAACCCACCTGGATTTTGCCTTTACCTCTCTTACATGCATATACCATTTCAAGCTCTGTTAGCAAATGGATGAGATGTTTGGTTGACAATCCTTGAAACATATCTCCTTTCCCAAGGCTCTCACAGAAGCATGTAGTTGAGAGTTGCAAAGGACCTTGGGAGAAGAGTGGGCTAGGATTCTGCCTTGAGATATGTAAGGTATCATCTTCATTTAACAAATGGATCAACTGAGTCACTCAGCGATGAAGTAATTTGCCTAAGCTTGCATAGGAACTTTGTGGAAGTGGGAGTATTTCAAGTTAGCTTTCATTGTTACTACTTCACTTAATTATTATAATATAATGTCAGCCAAAGAAAAGGAAGAAGATAAGGAAAAAGGATAAAAGGAAGAAGGGAAAACAGAAAAGAAGGAAGGAGAAGAAGAAAAGAAGGAAGGTAACAAAGGAAAGAAGGATGAGAGTCAAGGAAGAAAGGAGAAAGGAAAGAATGAAGAAGAAAAAAGAAAAGAAGGAAGGAAAGGAAGAAGAGGAAGAAAGAAAGAAGAAAAAAAGGAAAGAGAAGGAAGGAAGAAGAGAGGAAAAGAGAAACTGAAAGTAAAAGGAAAAATAGAGAAGAGAAAGAAAAAGAAAAAAGAAAGGATATAAGGAAGGAATATAGGAAGAAAGACAGGAAATAAGTAGCTAAGTCCTAGCTTATCAATATAAGTCAATATCATAATAATAATACTTGGCATTTATATAGCACTTTAAAATTTTCAAAGCGATTTATATATATATTATCTCAATCCTAATAGCCTTAAATATGACATTCATGTGCATAGAACCCATTTTAGGCCTTGATTCTATTACTTACAAGACTCAATTTATCCCCTGAATCCTACCAGCTAGTTCCATATGCATGTGAACACACATACATGCATGCACAAATACACAGGCACACATACATATCTATGCATTATATATATATATGTATATATATATGTATATACACACATCTTGATTTAAGAACAAGACACAATTCCTTTTCCCTACAAATGCAAGGTAAATAATAGGAAAGAAGCCCAAAGGATCAATCCTATCCCTCTACTCAAATACTCTGTGGATCCATGACCTCAACTAATTTAAATGTTCCCTCTGATGATGGAGTGCCTTGATTCCAATTTATCCTGTCTGTATTGTGTTTATATTTGGTTGTTTCCTATTCTGGGTCAGGAAAAGCAAGGTGACAGTCTCATTGTACTCTATTCTCAGATGTAGGCACCTTCTTAAATCCTGGCCCTTCACCATTCTGCTTATCCTTCTCTGAACTAGCTTATCATCCTTCCCAAACAGTGATCCTGAGAGGTCAAACCAAATCATGAGCCATAGGTGGAAGTTGCAAAGGGGTAAATTAAAGTTTGATGTTAAGCAAAATTTTCTACCAATGAGAGCCATGCAAAAGTAGAATGAGTTACCTTGACAATTGGTGGGTTCTTCCTTCAAAGTCATCAGAGGCAGAAGCTTATGTCTCAAGTATGGTACAGTAGAGGTTCCATTCACCTGTAATTGTCCTCAGTGGACAAGGCCTTCAATTCTCTGATGCTGTGATTTTTGTGATTCTGGGAAAAACTTCCAGTAGATTGTGAGATTGAGAGCAAGGATTGTTTTTAGCTTTTATTTGTAACTCTAGTACTTAGCCTGACACATAGTAGGTGGTTGATAACTGCTTGTTGATACTCATTAATGACTACTCTTTGAGTCCTGCCATCTAACCAGTCATGAATATATCTGATTATATTATCAGGTATTCCATCTCTCTCCATCTTCTCTACAAGAACATTATGAAATACTTTATCCAAAGCTTTGCTAAAATCTAGAAAACCCTACTTATAGCAGTCCCCTCATTTACTGGTTTAGTTATTAGGAAATGAGCTTAGTATGGCTCTTTGTGATCACTGCTTTCTCATGCAGCTGTTGGTCAACTGCATCTTTAATAATCTATTCTAGAATGTCCCCAAGAATTGAAATCAGGCTCACTGGCCTCCACCTTGCAGATTCTGTTTGTTTTCTTCTCTTTTTTTAAAAATCTGATTATTTCCTACTCTTCTCTTATCTTGTAGTGCTTCCCCATTTCCCACCATCTTTTAAAGCATCATCAGTGGAGTATCTCCATAATTACATCTGGCAGTTCTTACAGGACCTAAAGATGCAGTTCATCTTGGCCAGGTGGTTTGAATTCATCAAGGGCAGATTTTCATTTTTAATTCTTCTGAGACTGTTGTATTCCATATTTCATAGCAATAAACAGCCCTGGAAGATTGTTGGTATTAAAAAGAGGGACCATTGTTTCCAAAGGAAGCTTGGGAACTTTAAAGGAGCCTTGCAATTTCCTCAGACTTTTATTAGCTATGTAACTCTGGGTAAAGTCACTTACCCATATTTATCTCAGTTTCCTCATTTGTAAAATGACCTGGAAAAGGAAATAGCAATCCATTCCATTATTTTTGCTAAGAAAACCCCAAATGCAGTCACGAAGAGTAGATATGATGAAACAATTGAACAACAATAAAGCTATTTCCTGAAGGCCATCCATCCTTGCTGTGTTGGAGGAGAATATAAAGCTAATTAGGAGGCAGCAAAAGTATGGAGATCTCTCTTCTGTTATATTGAAAATATATGGAGACCTGGAGAGGCCATTTGGAACTTGTTAGAATGTTCCTGTCAAATCTATAACCGACTGTGAAGTTTCTTCCCAAGATTGCACAGTAAATTTATAATTTAAGTTACCAGTGAAGAGGACTAGATCAGTGGTTCCAAACTCAAGATAAATAGGGGCAACTAAATTTTACATAAGGTTTCCTGGAGGTTACCTATTGATTTAGGAAACCACAAATTAACATGATCGTGGGGCAGCTAGGTGGTGCATTGGATGGAATGCTGGAGTCACAAAGACTCTTTTTGTGAGTTCAAATCTGGTCTCAAACTCATACTAGCTGTGTGATCATGGCTAAGTCACTTCACCCCATTTACCTCAATTTTCTCATCTGTAAAATGATCTGGAGAAGGAAATGGCAGACTAGTTCAGTATTTCTGCCAAGGAAACCCCAAACAGGGTCATGACAAAACTGAGCAACAATAAAATGTTGTATTTTATTTTTATTTATTTTCTTAAATATCTCCCAATTAAATTTTAAGGTGGTTGAGGGGAGTTTTGCCTGCAGCTCGAGGCCAAGAAGTAGTCAGCTAGTCTCTGGGAAGAACTCCAGCACATTTCCCAAGGCAGCCCATTTCAGATTTGGATTTCTGTAATTGTTAGGGCAATTTCCCTTACATCCAGCCTAAATTTGCCTTTCTGCAACTTTCACCTGTATTTCCCTGTTTTGCTCTCTGAGGCCAAGCAGAATCTATTTCCTCTTGTACATAGCTTTCTTTCACTGTGATACCACTAAAAAAAGTTATCTCCAAAAGCGTTGTCTGCAGGGACTGGAGAGATGTTTATTTATTCTCATTTATAAAACTCCTGCTACCTTTGTGGAACATTTCTTTCCTCTTAGAAGCATCTGGCAGCTACTCCAGCCTATAAAGCAGGTGGGGGCTTGGGTAATAATTCAACCTTAGGCTATATGGCTTTCTTTACTT
Source organism: Myrmecobius fasciatus (assembly GCA_023553655.1). Lineage (NCBI taxonomy): Eukaryota > Metazoa > Chordata > Mammalia > Dasyuromorphia > Myrmecobiidae > Myrmecobius > Myrmecobius fasciatus. The sequence goes on from JAJPUD010018970.1 coordinate 19,366, forward strand.
TCTCAGGTTCCTCTTGTATTGATTCACTTGTTTACTCTTTAGACCATCCCTGGGAGGCAGATATGTGTATATGGTTGGAAGGGAATGGGACATGGTATCCAGGACCAGGTGGGTGATTGTTTTATTCTCTTCCCAGATCAGATCAAATCTGAAAGATCACGTTGCATTTTGGGCTCTATCCTTTAGGGATTTATTCAGTTCTGGGATCCACCATCTAAGGAATTCATCTATGATAAATTAGAGAGCTTCCAGAGATGGACAATCTAGATGATGATTGTCCTATGTGCTATCTGAGGGGAAATTAAGAGAGCTGAGGATTTTTAGTCTATAGAAGAGAAGGCTCAGAGGGAACATGATAGCTTCCCATAATTAGAAAAGTTGTCCTATGGTCAATGGATTAGACTTTCTCCTTGGGATCATAGGATTATAGATCTGAAGCTGGAATGGACCTCAGAGGCCCATGTAGTCCAATCCCTTGTGTTATAGATGAGAAAAATGAACCAAAGAGAAGTGAAGTGATTTGCTCCAAGTCTTACAGGAAGGAAATGGCAGAGTCTGGTGCTCTGCTCCAAATGCAATACTCTTTGCCTTACTCCATGTCACCAGAAATATCTGGTTTAGCCCTCCAGGGCAAAGCTAGGAGTAAGGACAGAAAGAGGCCAGGGGAAACTTGAGCTAATATTAATTAATTATTATTAATTAGAGCTTCCCTTAAGTGGAATGGACTGCCTTCCCCTCTCCCACCCCTCCTGAAGAAGTGAATTCTCAATCATTGGAAGTCCTCAGAAGACTGGTTGATCACTTGTTGGAGAGAATTTGTATTCAAGTCTGGAGTGGATTAGTAAACCTTTCAAGTCACTTCCTACTTTGATCCATTCTATGGCTTTGTACCATCATCCTTAAAATTTTGCTTTCTTTTGTTTGTAAGAGTATTGTGAAGATTTTTCACTTAATTCTAATATTTGATCCCTACAAGGACCCATTTGATAGATGAGGAAACTGAGACAGAAAGTGGTTAAAAGCAACTTGCCCAAGATCTTTTGGTTAGTGCACTGCCAGGCACATATGGGATGCTTAATAAATATTTGGTTATTGATAAACCACAGCGCTGGTATTACAGAATTTTGGAGTTATAAAGTCTTAAATGCAATTTCATCTGACCTCTTCAGTTCAACAGATGTGGAAACTAAGGGCCACATTGAGAAAGTTATTGATTCAAATCATGCAAGTCAGTGATGGAAGCTAGGATTCGAACCCAGGTTTCCTGACTTTTAGATTAATTCTCATTTTTCTGGACTATGCTCTTTCAATTCTACTCTAGCACTCATCATCCCCTACTTCTGCACTCTCCTTTTGGATGCATTGTTACTTTCCTCTGTAAAATTTTCTTAGTCTTCACTTGCACTTTGTATGCTTAAAAAGAGCATTGTATCTAGAGCCAGAGGCCCTGGGTTCCAATCTGATCTTTATGATCTTGAGTAAGTCCCTTATAATCTCTCAGGTTCTCATTTTTTTCATCTATAAAATGGCCTATGAGGTCCCTTCCAGCTTTATATGTAGGCTTTGAAGTTCGTTTCTTCCCCAGAAGCCTTTGCTATTTTGGCTTTACTTGTTGCTTCTAAGTCTTTCCTCCCCTCCCTTCAGTGTCCAGCCTCTGTCCCCCAAGGTTTTCTGACAGCTACATGGAAAAAAATCCTCCCCAAACTGACATATGGAGAATAAGCAGATACACCAGATAGCTGGTAATTTCCTCCTGTATTATTACAGCTTCTTGAGAACTGTGAAATATTCTCAATTAAGCGATAAATATTCATGGGGGTGGGAAAAATTCCATTTTTCATCTTTTACCAGGATTTCTCAAATTATCAGTGGGGAGGCTTGGTTATCAGAGCCATAGTCCATCAGAATGAGCCTACAAGGTGCTTGGCAGTGAATGAAAGATAAAAACTTATTTCAAATTAAATTTGCTTCCAATCCATCCCGATAAATGGGTCTTATCTTCAGAGCCACTCTTGTGGAGAAACTTGTAATTCATTTTACAGCTAAGACAAGCTTTATGCATCCAGTGCCACAGAGCAAGGCCCTGCTGGAAAAAAGGACATGAGCAATACCTGGCCATCCCTGAAGCAACTCCTAAAATCTAACTTTGGACTATAAAGAGATGTCATCCCTTTGTTCAAATTCTGAACTTTATTCTTCTCCATCATTTTGGCAGCTGATAAGGACCTGGCAAGTCCTTAAAAAATGTGAAGGTGGGTTCTTAGTGAAAAAGGGAACAAAACTACAAAGAGACTTCTGTATTCCAGATATACCCCATATTATTATGACTTATTAAATTTCATATAATATAATGTTAATGCATATTATGTATGATTGTGTAATTATATTTAATACATTATTGGATATAATTATATATAATTAAGTGTCTCTTACTTTAAGCAAATCTAATGTAAGAAAGTCCAAATTTACTTAAATCAATCTGTGAGCTCATTGATAAAGGCATTTCCCCCAATATTTCAAGCCCTAATTCATTCCCATTGCTCATTGGTGTCTACCTATCTATCTTCCAAAGAGGATATCCACTGTGATAGCTGGCCTTTGTATAGGACTTTAAATCATGCTAGGAACTTTCTGTTCATTATGCCTTTTTAGTCTCACAATCATGATATTATTATCTACATTAGGGAAGAGGAAACTGAGACTCAGAGGTTGACTACGGTTATGGTAATTTACCCAATAAATGTAAGATGCAGACTTTGAACTCAGAGCTTCCTGATTTTAAATCTCACTTCTGGCCCCTGCATAGTTCTGACTCTAGCCCTCAGCCTGTTCCTACTATCCATTATTCTCTTGGTATTATTGACACAGGTTTTAGTCTAATCATACATGGAGTAGATAGAGATTCGGTATCCCTGTCTCCTCTGATTCATAATAGCTGTTTGACACCTGGGCAAATCTATACATTGTAAAGCTGATGCTGATCTGTGATGGTAGAGGGAGTTTCCCTACTGAAAGTTCCCTATACCATAAAAACCATGGGTCTGATAAAAACAAACAAATGAAAAACCAACCCAAATCTCTTAAAATAAAACTTCCTGCCTGAAAGTCACCTTTAGTAATATGTGGCAGCTTACTTACATCTGTCATTGACCTTTGAATCGAAGCACTTTTGATCCTTTCCAGATTGTGTGGTGTTATGATTTGTAACCATTTGGCATAAAGGTGGAATATTGGTGTTAAAAAGGATTGCCTTTCTGGTTCAAGAAATATCTCGGGGCTCCTTAAATGCATCAAACAATGCAAAGACTAAACCAGGGACTAAATCTCATATAAAGAAATTTAAACATTTACAAAATGTTTCATCATTGCATATTTTAGTCTTTTTAAAAATAATTTTTTATTGATTTTGCTTTTATATTACTCAAATTTCCCCTTAATCCCCCCTTCCCCATCTTATTTAAAATATGACTTGATTTCCCCAAATTAAGGTCACACACCTTTTTCAGGAAGACTACTACAAGGGGAGATTCCTTGGGATTTGGTTTTGGAATAGAAGTGAATGAGGTTATACCAAATGTAAGGAAAGAAAGCTTTAGTGAGATAATAGCCTGAATAGAAATCTCAGCAGTGCCATAAAAGCAAATGATGCTGGAATCAGACCTGAGTTCAAATCTCACTGTCTGGTTTTCATATTTTAGAAGGACAGCTGCTAATAAAAATTCATTTGTGCAGAGATTAAAACCTAAGTGACCTGGGCTCATACTGCTAAATCATAAGTTGTTTTCTGTTTAGGAATCAATTTTCCCTAGAAGAAAAAGAAAAAAAAATTGAAAAGACTTTAGATAAATAAATGATATTTTTTATTTACTAATTTTACATTACTGTAGTTCCCTAGACCTCAGTTTCCTTATCTGTAAAAAGAGGAAGATTGAATTAAATGATCTCTTAGGTCATTTTAGCTCTAAATTCTGAAAAGAAAATCAAAGTGTATGGAGAGATTATGCATAATCTTTTAATAAATATTCTACTTTAGCCTATCTAATAGGGTAAAAGGATATGTAAACACAGACTCATGGAATATTAAAGCTCTAGAAAAATTTCAGCTATCACCTGATCTATTTCTATCCTCATTTTACAAATGAGGAAATTGAGGCTTAGCTAAATTAATTTATTTGCCTGAACTCAGTTTGTTAGTGACAGAACTAAAACTAAACTTCAGGTCTTATGATCAGATCAGAAGGGAAGATATTTTGGAATAGGAGGATTTCCTCTACCCCCTAAAGTTATAGAGATTTTATGTTGGAAAGGAGCTTAGATGCCATCTTGGATCTGAAGGATGAATCTCATCTGTGATATCCTTAATAATTGGTCGTCCAGTCTCTAGCTGAAGACCTGGAGTAAGAGTGAACTCACTACTTGTAGTTCTTTTTTAGTGGACAGCTCTACTTGTAAGGATGCTCTTTCTTATATTGATCCCCACACTACTTCTCTGGACCATCTACCCATCATTATTAATTCTGTTCTTCAGTGTCCAGCTCCATGGCAGTGCCAAAAGCAGGAGAGGAGTAAAAGCAAAGGCAAGCAGAATAGAAAGGGGATGGTTTAAGAGACATCATCACCTTGACAATGTCTAATGCTCTGGTTTATAGTATGGTCTCTTGACTTCCCCAGCTTTAGACAACAACTCCAAACTCCTCAATGGGCCTCAATTTTTATATCTGTAAAATAATAGAGTTCACATGAGTTGTCCCTATATTTCCTATAACTCTACGATCTTTTTCTTACTTTTGGTCCAGCCCTTGGATGACATCATTCTGTAAATTCTGCTTCGACTTGGCTCAGCCACCTATCCAAGCTTTTCTTAGGATCACTGCTTAGCTCTCATCCTCATTCATTGGGAGGGATCATTTTCTCAGGCCCTGCTTTAAATCCCCAGCAGAGAAGCCTAATGCATCCTTAGGGGTCTTCGATTTCCCACTTCTATGCTATTCCCTTTATTCTGGCCTATAGGGCCTTGGTCTTCTGACTCGTAGATCCATATAAAAGTGGGTGCCTTCCTTGCTTCTTAGAAGAAGTGGGGGACTAGGGATATGAACTACTGAATATAACACCAAATATCTTATTCAAATATACTGACCTTCCCCATACCCCCACTTTTTTTCATGGTTTATTATAAAGGATAGCTGTCTGTGAGGGGTAGGATAAAGGGATACACTGGGAAACACAGATGATATAAAAATCAGTCAGTCAATAAGTGTTTTAAGTGACAGCAGTATGAATACAAGGAGAACTAGTCCTTGATCTCAAGAAGCTTACATTTTGATGGAGTAAGACAACAAGTAAAAGGAAGCTGAAAAGGGAGGGTAAGTAGACAAAGGTACCAGGTATGGGTCATGGTAAAAGTCTGAAGTGCAGCCTGAAAGGAATGAGGCAGGCTGCTGTGGGTGGGCACCTTTCTGAGATCGAAGTTCTGAGAGGAGCCAGCTAATCCTGGTTGGATGATACTTCCAATGTGTATACTCCAGGGCTGGAGGGAGGCTTCTGGATGAAGAGCTAGAGTAGAGTACAGGAAGTCCAGAGTACAGTCTGGGTAGAAGAAGGAACCCTCTCCCCTGTTCCCCCAGTAAAAGGCATCAGTAAAAATGATTTTTAAAAAAAGTAGATGTTTCTAATGCAGGAGCTTCTAGTGTCATGGACCCTTTTGATGGTCTTGTCAGTCAATCACTAAGCATTTAATGAGTGTTTACTATGTGCCAGTTCCTGTGCTAAATGCTAAATAAGGTTGAGCAGCTAGTGGATAGAGTGCCAGGCCTGTAGTCAGGGAGACTCATCATCATAAATTGAAATCTGACCTCAGGCTTATACTAGCTGTTGGACCTTGGACAAGTCACTTGACCCTGTTTACTTCAGTTTTCTCATCTGTAAAAATGAGTTGGAGAAAGACAATTTAATAGACTTTGGATAGAAAATGCCATCTGTATCCAGAGAACTATGGAAATTGAATATGAATTGAAGCATACTATTTTCACCTTTTTTTGATTGTTTGCTTGCTTTTTTAAAAAAATGGTTTTCCCCTTTTGTTCTGATTTTTCTTTCACAAGATGACTAATATGAAAATATGTTTATAATGATTATACATGTATAACCTATACCAGATTGCTTCCTGTCTTGGGGAAGGGGGAGTTAAGTGAAGGAGGGAGAAAAAAATTGTAACTCAAAATCTTACAAAAATGAATGTTGAAACCTATTTTTATATGTAATTGGAAAAATACAGTGCCAATGAAATAAAAAAATGAATTGGAGAAGGAAAAGGCAAAGTACTCCAGTGTCTTTGCCAAGAAAACCTCAAATGGGGTCATGAAAAGTTGGACACAATTGAAACAATTCTATGCCAACAAAGATAGATATCAATGAGATGAGTTTGTTTTCTGCAATTTTTCTGCCTAAAGTAATACTCTTTCTTGTTGTTCCCTAGAAGAACATTCATTAATTCAATTCTTCATTCATTCAATCAACAACTTTTAAATACTTATTCTGTGTAGTCATTATGTTGGGGGCGGGGTGAATAAGACAAATACAGAGGGCAGCTAGGTGGTGCAGTGGATAGAGCACCAGCTCTAAAGTCAGGAGGACCTGAGATCAAATCTGATCTCAGACATTTAACACTTCCTAGCTGTGTGACCTTGGGTAAGTCACTTAACTCCAATTGCCTCAGCGAAAAGCAAAAAAAAAAAAAAAAAAAAAAGACAAATACAAAACTATTCTTGCCCTCAGGGAGCTTACTTACTATTGGGAGCAAGGGACACTAAGGTACCCACATAACAAAGTAAAATACACATAAATATACATACCTACTTTTATTAGACCTTTAGATTCATTGGTATAAGCAGCTCCCAAGTGAAAGACTCCCTCTCTGCCCCTGCCATTGCAAATGGTCACTTTCTTTGCAACTTAATGGATCTCTGAGAAGTTGAGTGACTTGCCAGTGGGGTCAGAAGCAAGACAGAAACCCAACTCCTGGGCAGGTTCTCTATTAGCTGAGGTCCTACATAAAATGCACCTCCGTGTGGGCCTTGATATTTCAGTTAGAAGAATTTTCATCCTTGTATAGTTGTCAACAACTCTTCAGAAATCCTCAACTAGAAAATAAGGAGGTTGCATTAGGTGACCTCTGAGGTCCCTTCCAGCTCTAAAGTTCTGATTATATTTGAATTTGGCAGTCAGACATGCACTGGCCCTATTGCAATCCACAGCCCCAATTTGTTTATTCTCTAAGCCACATGATAAATTTAGCTCTCTATTTCTTCTGTGTATGTAGCCTTTTCTGGCTGACTACCTATGCTTGTGCTTGACTTGGTTTCTTTCCGAGGAAGGAAGGCTTTAAAAACCCAAAGTCTCCAAAGGCCAAAATATCACAGCTGCCAGAATCTTGATCCTAGCTGATCCCATGCCCTTTATGGAAGCAGAATTCCTCCTACCTCCCAGAATCTGTGAAAAAAAGACAAAAGGAACAAGGGCCACCCAAGAATACACACACATACACACATGAAAAGAGACAAAGAAAAGGACCAGCCTTCTAAACTGCTGTCCAAAGTACCAGGCTTATCTAAAGATAGAAATTAGCAGTGGGGAATGGCTCATTTCAAAGATCCCAGTCTCCAAAACTGTCTTGCCACAGAGAACCAGTGATCCAAGCAATGCTGTGGCATTTGTTACTCAAGAATGAATTCTCAACAACACTCAGCCAGAAATCACGACCTGAACTGAATTTAGCTCTCAGACCTTAGTCCAATAACACGATGTCAGATCCCACTGGGGAGAGAAAAGAAAGACAAGGTAACTTCGTGATTCCCTTCCCTGGCCTACTTTGTCATTTAGATTCAGTAACTTTTGTATGCTTTCAAAATGTTAAAACTAGAAAAGACAAATCACCGTTACAAAATAAAGAAACTGAGGCTCATAGAGAAGAGACCGATTTGTCCAAAGTCACACCAAAAGTCAATAGCAAATCCATGACTACATCCCAGGTCTCATAGCCCCCATTACTCTTCTGGATTGGTCATTGACAAATAGAATGATAGAGCTAGATCATAAGATAGATGGAGCAGAGAAATGAATAAAACTGGTAAGATAGGAAGAGTCC
>JAJPUD010018971.1:0-27506 GCA_023553655.1 Myrmecobius fasciatus
TCTGGCCCTTTCCCGAAATCCCGCTGGATCCAAGGTCTGAAGCCAGATACGACTTCTCTCGGGGGCAAGGCTGGCGAGAAATGGGCAGTGCTTTTGGGTAGGAGGCGGGGGAGGCGAATTCCTCCTAACCGGGGCCCAGGCTTCGAGGACTTGGGTCAATATTTGAGGAATTTCTCCCACTCCCTGGGTTCAGTGAAGTGGGAGGGGGTAAAAACTACAGGCTCGGAGGTCGAAAACTCAATTCGGCCCCCCCCCCCCCCCCCCTGGGGGACTGGGGGCCTGGCTGAGGACAAGAGGAGGAAACCCCAGAACACAACGAAAAGTCATTAACTGCGGCGGGTCGGGGTAAGCCCGCTTTGGGTGAAGAAAAGAGCAAGACCCTCAGTACTGAGGGCGGGTGTTCACTAAGAGTAAATATCAACTGCCTCACCTAGATGAGTTTGAGTCATGGGGGAGAGGACTATTGCTCTTTGGATTCAGAACCTATTCTTCCTGAACCCATTTGGGGTTTTCTTGGCAAAGATCACTGGAGTGGTTTGTCATGTCCTTCTGCAATTCCTTTTACAAATGGGGAAATTGAGGGAAACAGGATTGAATGACTTGCCCAGCTAGTAAGTGTCTGAGCCAGATTAGAATTTAGGTCTCAGCCCCAAGCCCAGTGCTCTATCCACTGAGTCACTCAGCTCATCTTCAGGATGATGAAAAACCTTGCTGATATGTAGCTACGAGATCCTAGAACAAGGAACTTGACGGATTGAGGGATCCCAGAGCACTTAAATATCACCTAGTGTGACCGGGGTGTAGCACAGTAAGTGGAAGCCCGAGGTGAGAAGAGACAGGAAAAACTCTTGTTGGCCAGACTGTTTGGAAAAAAAAACTAACGGCTGTTTTAAGATAGTTGGTACTGATACTGAGAAACTGGATTTGCAGAGAGAGGCCTCCAAATTTGGGCTAGTCACCTTCTCTGAGCCTCCCTTTCCTTATCAATCAATGAACATTTATTAAGCACCTACTATGTGCCAATCAAGATAATGGGAACTGGGTACACACACAAAAAAAAAAAAAGAAAAGAAAAAGAAAAAAGAAAAAAAATGAAATGAAATGAAACCTTTCTTGCCCTCAAAATATAAAATGAGAGGATCAGGCTTAAGTCACCCTTAAGTATATTATCCTATAAAGTTTGAGGTTTCTGAACACACAATCAGTCCAGCCTCTTCATCCCCACAGTGTAGGTGATTAATAAATGTATACATTTTAGGTGATTCATACACGTTACTGAATGGTGTTCCTTAAAATATTTGTGTTTCAACAGAGTGGGGAGGACTTTGTGAATGTTGAATCCAAGTAGGCTCTCAGAATTTGAAAGGTCAGACCTAGAAGAGTCCTCTGAAAAAATCGTCAAAGTTGGAAGGGGTTGTAAAATAAGAGAATGGCAGACCTAAGAACATAAACTACCAGAGCCAGAAGGGGCTTTAGAATACAAAATGTCAGAGCTGGGAGGACCCTTACAAGGCAGAATTCACAACGGCGGAGACCTCGGGAAGTCATTCAGTTCAACCCTTTCATTGTATAGAATACAATTAACTCGAGCATTTATTAAATGCCTTTTCTAGGGTTTCAAGGAACACTCCAGTGACCACCTTTGGATGAAATTTAGCCCTCTCTTCCCAGTTGGTGATGCCCTCCCCCTTCACTTTTCCTGTGTTTCTCCTCAGTAGAATGTAAGCTCCTTAATGACAAAGATCTCTTTGGATTTCGTCTTTATATCTTCAGAATCAGCACAAAGTGGTCATTGAATAAACATTTGTTGAAATGAGTGATCTTTTCTTCTTTTCCAGCTTCGCTTGATTTCAAGATGGGGGGAAGAGGGAGAAATTCTTTTTTCTCCTACCCTTCTCCCTTTCCTAGGGATGATCCCGGACCCGGGAATTTCCCTGATTCCAGTAGAGGGTGCTGTGTCCGCCCCAGTTTGCTGGTGGTCACCGCTGGATGCCGCTGGCAGAGGGATTCACGGAAATCTCGATTTGAGTCGTGGCTCTGCCTTTGATTCACTGTGTGACCTCCGGAATGCCGCTTTCTTTCTCTGGACCTCAGTTTCCCTAACAGTAAAATGAAGGAGCTGGACTAAGTGATCTCCCAGATCGTTCTCAGCTTTAGAAATCCATAGGCAGGGTATCCTCCCCCCAAGCTCTGGCCGCGGTTCCTAAACCGAAGCGCTCCTAACCCTCGAACCTGTTGATCTCCTTCTACACCCCCCCCACCCACACCCCTGCTCTCGCCTCCTCTGGGACCCCTGGCCGCCTCCATCTTCCGGCTCTTTCACAAGACACGGCTGCAGGGCAAGGTGCCCACGAGTCTTCACGTCAGCACCGCTGACCCGCCGGGACTAACGCGCCCACAGTGCTCCGATCCCGATCCACGAGGCTGGGAGGAAAAGAGGGGGGACTCTGCAAGGTCTGAGTTGGGGAAATGGGTAAAGTCTCGAACTGCTGTACCGTGCAGCCGCTTGGCGGATGACTGACCGCACTCCAGTCTCCGGGTCCCTGGCTACATGTAGCTCCCTACGAACTGAGGAGAAGAAAGGGCTCAAAGTAAAAATCTCTCTTCTTCTCGACACCCCCATCCCTACCCTGGGCGACCAGTCGGTTTTAAGACTAACTATGGCTCTGGGCCGTGGCAGGGGGCAGGTGCCCCAAGAGCGCACTCACGAGTCTGCTTGCTCTCCCTCGCTTCCTCTCTCCCTCCCATCCTCCACACCCGGCTGGCTGGGGGTGCGCTCCAGGCGGGGCCCGGCTAGGACCCAGCCCGGGGGGCCGGGGCCGGGAGCAGCCACGTCAAGCGGAGGGAAGCAAGCCTGGGTCGAGAACCTTTCCGGGGAACGGGCTGGATGCAACGGGCGTGTATTCCAGGGGAAGGCGTGGGCAGGCAGCCTTTGCGCCAAGCCTCCCCCACCCCCACCCCCCAACACACACACACCCCGGAATGGGAGTAACTGGGCAACTTGAGGGGAAGAACCCAGATGGATCTATGTCCCCATCGCCCCTCGGGGTCACGGTTCCTTGGACCTTTGGACAGAGCTGGTGGGGGTGTTATTAAATGGGCTGCAGGGACCCAACTCTAAGGCAAGGAGCGGCTGGGAAATCCCCCTCCCCCTTAATGTTTGTTTATTGCAGAGAATTTTGCCTCTGAGCCCGCGTCCCAAGGGCCTGAGGACAAGCTGGGGTGTGGTGCGTGCGTGACAAAGAAGGGAATGGGGGGACTTGGGCTCTGAGGAAGAGACCTCGGCGGAGAGTAAAATCGGGCAGAGGTGGGGGCGGGGAGAAAATAAAAAAACGAAAACTTTAAAAAAATTTAAGTGAGGGAAAGAAAAACGTTGCTTTGGGCTGGTGGTGCTACCTGCAGTTAGGGTGTGGATGCACCTCCTGACTATTACTCACCTGCGCGCCACCCCCGGTCCGGGCCCTTATCCGGCCCGGCCCTCCAGAACCTTGCTGAGTGGATTTTTCCGAGTGGGGAGAAAGGAGAGCCAGAGTCCAAGCACAGACAGAAAGAGAGAGAGAGAGAGAGAGAGAAAGGGGAGAAGCTCGGCCCAGATGACATCCTTCCTGCAGGAAACCCCCCCCTCCACCCTCATTCCTTGGGCGGGCCCGGGGGGGGGTGTATTTGAGGGTGTGTTTCTGGTCCCCTCCCTGGGGCAGCCCGACCTTGGAGCCTCTAGCAGAGCGGTCTTTCGTCCCCGGCTTGCGTCACGTCGGGGCCGCTTGGGCTGAGGTAACAGGAGAAGGAGCCGCTCAGCTAATGTCACTAAGTAGGTTTGAATTTTTCTCCCTCCCTCCTTTTCTTTCCTGAGTTTTGTATCTTTTTCTCTTTCTCCCCCCACCCTTTCCAATGAACATCCCCCCCCCCCATCAGAGCAAGGCGCAGGGGGGAGGGAGGGCGCAAGGGAAGGTTGGGCTGGGGGGTTGGGGGGAGGCTGAGGAAGGGGAGGAGGAGAGAAAGGAGGAGGAAAGCGGGAGGGGGCAGTGGAGAGAGGGGGACAGTGAGAGGAGTCTGGAGTCCCAGCAGTGGAGGGCTTGTTAATTTCAGGCCCCCCCGGGGGCGGGGCAGGGCGGGGCCAGAGGAGCATTAGCAGCTTGTCAATTTCGGTTGCTCAGACTTGCCCCGGACTCTCCGAAACTTGTTGCGGCTCCGCGCGCCCGTCTCCCTCTCCCCTGGCCACTCGCCGCCTCCCGCTCCCCCACTCCCTGCTCCCGACTCTTGGTGGACCTGCTTTTCCCCCCCGAGCTCCGGGGCCGCCGGATGCTGCGGGCTCCGGGCCGAGGCTTGAGGCAGGGCGCTGCCCTCCCCAAGGCGCGGACCATGCTAGCCTTGGCGCTGCTTGCCTTCGGAGCGCTGCGAGCCGGATCTGGAAGCTGTGAGTACCTACCCCAAACCGTCCCTTACCCCAGGCACTCACAATCCCCAGCTCCAGGAGGCTCTGGGGGATGCTCCAGACCAGGCTGGAGTCCGGCTCTCTCCCCTCGGTCCCCCTCCCGGCCTGCGGCACCTGGCTGGCCCGGGAACAAAGGAAGGGGCCCCGGGGAGCCCCCGCTGGGCCCCGGGGCGAGGGGGGGAGGAGGAGGAGGCGCCAACCCGGGGCGAGGCGGGATGGGCAGGCCCGTAGCGCAGCGCGCCTCGGGCGGGCTCAGGGGGTCGGCTTCTGGCTAGGGTGGGAGGTTGCGCTTAGCCGGGTACCGGCCGGGCACGGCCCTGGGCCTGGGCGCACGAGATAAGAGCCTGTCCCCCGGCATTCTTTCTCTCTCAGTGGGTCCGCACCACCTGCAAGGCGCGCTAGACTGGGGGAGCACGGGCCGGGCGGGGCTGGGGGTCCTGAACAGGAGAGGGCCAGCGCCGGTGGCCCCTGGGTCTTCACCTGGCCTGGCTTAACTGAGGGGACGAATCACCACCTCGGTCTCCGAAAAGCGGGCCTCTTCCCTGGGCAGTTAGCCTTCCCCGCAAATTACCCCCCCTCTTTTCAGCTCGGGGGCAGCCTTGAGCCTTCCGGGGCTCCCTCTGCTGCTCGCTGCGGGAGTAAGGGGTATTTGAACACATCGCATCACCCCTCTTTGTAGCCTGGGGTCGCGTTCCGGTCTCCCCCCCCAAGCCGGCCCAGACCCTGCATCGCCCCGCCTGGTTGCCTCTCCTTTTTTCCTGGGCTCCGAGTGCACCCGCACCTTAGTGTCTCCGACACCCATACGGGAGGGATCGGATCGAGTCCTGGATCTCCCGATCTAGAAGCAAGGAGTGGAAGGGTGGGGGAAGGGGACCCAAAAGGGAACCGCGCCGTGTACCGAAAGGTTGGAAAGTGTGAGGGGGGGGGGGAAATAGGGTGATGCTCAGCCTGGTCTGCCCCTCCCGGGCTGATGGGATGAGCTAGAGGAAGGGGTGAGATGGGACAGTGCCGGGGGTCGCTCTGGGCTCCAACTCTTGCTCCGCCTGGCTCTGGGCCCCTGGTCCCTGGGGCTGAGCCTCCCAAGAATGGGGCTGCTTCCCCCTTTCCTCCTCTGTGCCCCTCTCCCAGGCCGGTCAGTTTTACCGCCCAGACTGGTATTGTCCTGAACCAGCATTACCCACCCTCCTCCTTTCCTTCATTTTGGGGCTGGAGCAGCTCTAAGATCGGAGCTTTGGAAAAATGCCCCTCGCTGAACCTGTGAGACTGAGTCTGGGGCTGGATGGGCACAGACACAGTTAGAGCCTGCTCAGTCACACCTCAGCAAAGGCATCTCTGTCCAGCTTCACAAATGAACTTATATACAAACACTCATCTACACTCACACAAACACAGTCACACAGACTCACATACCCTCAGTCACACATAGTCACCTAATCACATTCAAACACAAACTGTTATTTGGCTCACAGGCACTCTTGGGCCAACATAAACTTATACACACACTCCCACAAAATCCTATTCAGATTCAAACGTTCAGATCAACACACAAACTTGGACGCACAAATTCTGACACACATAGGCTTGCAAATGGAGACCCCAAAACAAACAAAACCAAAATCCGTTGCCCTCTCTTATAAACATTCTCCATCACCACAAATCTGTGTTCCCAGTAGCACCCTGAAGGGCAGCAGATATTCCTTCACACCCTTCAAAACCTTCCTCACCCCTCTGATCACACCCCACTGTGGACTTGGCTTGTTCTCAGTGCCCTCCCCCATGGCACTGGTCTACCTCGGGCAAGGTCTCAGTGGGAAGCTGGGAGAAGAATCTGGGGGGTGGAGGGAGAGGTTGGGGTAGCTTGGCTCCAGTATGGGTCAAAGAAGAAGTAAATGATGCAGGCAGGAGTGTTGAGGGGGAGCTTGGCTAGGATTGGGGCCTCCAGAACCTCCAATGCAAGGGACAGTTCAGCCTACCTTTGTTCCCCTTCCTTTGTGGAGGACCAGAGGGAGGAGGAGGAGGAGGGGAGTGTGTGTCCGTGCAGAGGGGGTTGTTGTGTGTTTTTTTCTTTAAGAAAAAAAATTAAATAAAAGATCCTCACACCTCTACAATGTGTTTCGACTTTATGATGTGACTTAGCACCTGATCAGCAATCTGGTTTTATAGTCCAGTCGTAAAGTGTCCAGCAGGTATGGACCCAAATTCTGGGCTTGCCCCGTCTGTCCTGGGCCTCGCCAGCCCCCCTCCCCCTGCCTCCCTGGCCCCTTCCGCTCCAATCTGAAAACTTCACACTTTTCCCTTTTAAAACACATGTTCTTCCTTTTTAATAACGGGCCAGGCTGTGGATCGGAAAAACATTGTTAAAGTCGCTGGCCCCGGGAGCCAGCAGTCTGCACAGCTCCCTTGCTCCCTCGCTTGCTCAGCTCAGCTCCCATCACTCTGGGTGGAAGGCTGGGGCGGGTGGAGGAGGGGGGAGATGGAGAGAGAGGAGCCCAAGCCCGAGAGGAGGGGAGCTCCTTGCCAAGAGAGGGGGGGTGCCTCAGCCCCTGGGCCAGAACAGGGCAGAGGGAGGCCAAAGGAGTCATTGGTCCCACTTCTGGCGGCCTTGAGTTCAGCCGGGTCGGGCAGGCAGTGCCGTGGGCTCTATAAATTTGTGGTTCCCCACCCCACCCCCGGGCTCTCGGCCACCCAGCCTCGTGGAATGTCTCAGCCGCCTCCTTTCCACGTCGGGAAATATAGTTTTTATGCATTGTTTATGCTCGATCTTCCGTTTGTTCTTTCTGGGGGCTGCTCTCTCCCCATTCTCTTCTGCCCCTCTTCCAGCAACAGGCCAGAGGCCAGCCTGGCCGCTCCCCTTTTGAGGGACCCCCAAGCCAGTGCCGGAAGGGGGTGTGGGACTAGGGAGGGCCCAGGAAGCACTGGGCCTGAAGCTCTCCTTCCTCCCGCCAGCTGAAGGAAAGCAAGAGACACCCCCCCTTCCTCAGCGGGCTGCTGGCTGGCACTGCCCGCTGGTGCCCACAGATCCACAAGGGGTGGCCAAGACCCCCGACGGCAGCTGCGGCATCTGGGAGAGGTGCCACACTGGGGCTGGAATAAGACAGAGGAGAGGAGCCAAAGCGGTGCTGGGGAGTGGGCAGAACTAGAGTTAGGGAGGGCTTTGGCACAAATAGGGCCAGAGACACCCCCCCATACACACACATCTCCCACCAAGAGGGTCTGGACCCCCCAGAGAGCCCCCTCTAGTCTGCCTCCAGTAGGCCTCCCTTCTGCACGGGGATGCTCCCTGGGTACCCTTGACCCTGAGTGGGCCAGGGCAAGAGGGGTCCCCAGGCCATCCCCCTGGGGTGCCCCCGCCCCTGCCTGGGAGGCAGGAAGCGGTGGGTGGGCTGGGCAGAGGCGCCGGCAGGCGGGAGGGCGCGGGGGCTTCCGCGTCAGAGTTTCATGCTGAAGGAATTCCGAATTAGCGAGGAGGCCGGCTCTCTTGGTAACGCTTCTCTCACTGTGACCTCCAAACCAGATTACTGGGGCGGGCTTGGCTGCACACGGCTTCCCAACATGTTTTTCTGTTGCTCTGTCAGAAATCTCCCGTGCAAGCTGTCCCCGTGGTCACAGGGCCCGTAACTGGGAAAGGCACCAGGGCCTTCTGGGCCCGGCGTGGGGGGCAGCTGCCCGGGACCCAGGAAGCGAAGCCCCTTGGGAAGTGCTGGCGGGCCGGGGCTCCTGCCCTGGCTGCCCCTCCTCTGCTGCAGCCGCCAGCACATCCAGCCGTCGCACCACTCGCAGGGATGGCTCAGGCTTCAGGCACTCCCTGGACAGAGCCCCAAATTCAATTTATATCTCACGCTCCAAGTAGACAAAGCCCACTGCCAAATCTGCCCATAGAAATCCCAGCCATCTCAGATGTTTTCGGCCGGAGGACTGGAAGGGAGGAGGCAGCCGCATCAGCTGGCTGGTCCCCAGTCCAGCCCCTTCCCAAGCTGAGGGAGGATAGAGAAGAGCACAGGATTACTGCCCCCCCCCCCCGAGAATAAACAGGAGGCTTTGAGCTGGGAGCAGAGCCCAATCACGGGCGCCTTGGGGAGACAGAGGAAAGAAACCAGGGTCCCTGCCTGTCCTCATGGAGTTCTCAGTCCACTGGGCTGTATGCGACCCAGACAGGTGATTGTAATGCACAACATTAAATAAGATCATCAGAGAGGGAGAAAATAAGTCAGTTATTACCCGAGAACTGAGCAGGGCAATAAGGGAAGGTTCCTAAAGCTGCATGTCACCCATACAGGATACACAATATTAAATAAGAAGATCATCAGAGAGGGAGAAAATGAGTCAGTTATTACCCAAGAACTGAGCAGGGCAATAAAGGAAGGCTTCCTAAGGAGAAGATGGCATTTGAATTGGGTTTTGGAGACTTCATTGAGCCTGTCTTGCCCCAGAGTATCTGGAAATTAGACTGCTCATGGAGATGGGAAGTGTCGGCCACAGGAGAGAACTTGCTCACTCGGAGGGCGGGTGGACAAGGAGAAATCATGCAGCCGCCTGAAGCATTCTTGACCAAAGCTGAGCTGTTAGGGTCTGCTAGTGGACCTGCTTAGGAGCTGGTGGGCGGTGGGGATCCCACTGGGCTGTGCGCCAGGTGTCATCCCAAGTGGAGATAGAAATGACCTGGACTCAGTCAGTCCATTAGAGATCAACTAACTAGTCCAGTGTTGGATAGATGGGAAAACTAAGCCCGAGCGAGAAATGCCTTATGCAGGGTCACCTGCTCCAGGACATGAGCCCGCAGCATCCAAGGACTCTGAGCTGCAGAGGGCCTTAAAGACCATGCAATTGTGTAAGTAAGGATGCTGAGGTCCAGAGAGGAGACATGACTTCCTCAGGATTTCACAGGGAGTTGGCAGAGCTGGAACTCCGACTTCCATGCCAAAGGTCTTTGTGGTAAACCAAACATCTCCTCCCGACCCTTTTCCTTAAAGCCGCGCCATCTTTGGGCTGATGAGGTGCACCCATGCACTGCTGACAGCAGGTGCCCAGGCCCCTGAGGCTGATGGGCTGTTGTTTCTCTGACCCCAGACCTGGCTGTGATCGTCCCCCAGGACCCGACGCTGCTCATCGGCTCCTCCCTCCACGCTACCTGTTCAGTGAGCGTGAGCGGCAGTGACGCGCCCACGGCTGAAGGGCTCTACTGGACCCTCAACGGCCGGCGGCTGGCCCCTGAGCTCTCCCAGGTCCTCAACGCCACCACCCTGGGCCTGGCCCTGGCCAACCTCAACGGCTCCAAGCAGCAGTCAGGGGACAACCTAGTGTGCCATGCACGGGACGGGAGCATCCTCGCTGGCTCCTGCCTCTATGTTGGCTGTATGTGCTCCCTCTCTGCCTTTGCATCTCCCCCTAACCATCCTAACCACCAGGGATGCCCCCAGCACCCCCACTGGTCCCTATCTCCCATTCTTTCAGTCCCAGTGGGGCTCAGGGGACCTCAGATGCCTTTTCTTGAGATGGTTTGAAAGGCCCTTGGAGCCACCTAACCCCAAACACCCCATTTCTGGAAGCATCTATGATGGGGCAAGGGGTGGCTTGGGCCTGATCTGGCCATGCAGGGGTCATGGGGAACACAGGCTCAGCCAGTAAGAATGACACATTTCCTCTTTCTGTCCTCCCATGAGAAGGAATTAAAGACCAGGTCGCTCCCTGTTCCATAAGCACTAACACCTCTGACCGAAGGAAATCCCTGCCCCTGTGCCTTGCTGTGAGCACACCCTCTGACCCTTAGAGAGGAGGAATCAGGTCTGGGAGGGGAGGATGTTGGCCCCGACAGAGGGAGGGCAGGAGCAGGAGGTGCATGGATGATGAGAAGGAGCCCAGCTGGGAGACCTCCTCCTCCCCCTCTGGCCCTGTTCGGGCCCAGAGCCTCAGACTGGGCTTTGGTTGCCATATCCCGGGACTAAACTCCTGGGTAACAATAGAGCCGCCCACAGTCCCTGTCAGCCCCAGTCCATGTTCATAAAGTTCCTATTTGACATGTCCCAGAGTCTTTCAGGGAAACGGGGACTTGGGCAGGAACGGACACTCGCCTCTTCCTCTCCCCTCCCAGGGAGCAAGCGCTCCAAGACCCCAGCACAGACCCCGACGCTCCGTAACCGGATCCTAGGCAGGGTCCACGGCTGCAAACACGTTTCCTTGAAATAAAGGAGGAATAAATCAGGAGGCGTCGACTCCCCCAGCCTCAGGCCCAGCTCCTTGGGGAGCCCGGTTCCGGTTTTGCCCAGGCCCCCCGCCCCTGCTCTAGTCCTCTGCTCCTAACTGGAGGGCCAGGCTGAGGAGGAAGGGGGGTCTGAGCTCTGGGGGCGTCCCTCTCCACCTTGCTCACCTTCATCTCCCATCCCCCCCAGTGCCCCCTGAGAAGCCTGTTAACATCAGCTGTTGGTCTAAGAACATGAAAGATCTGACCTGCCGCTGGTTCCCAGGCACCCAGGGGGAGACCTTTCTCCATACCAACTATACCCTTAAATACAAACTTCGGTAAGTAGGTGCTTGGCGCCCCTCTGGCTATGAAGGGGGGACCAGGCTGGGGAGTGAGGATGGAACCATGGCCATGGGGGCTGCAGAAAGAGGGCCCAGGGATTGGGGTCCCACGGCAGGGTGGGGGACATCTGGGATCCCCTTAGCCTAAAGAGGGGCCATCCGGGAGGAAGGAGTCAGTGTAAGAGGTGGGAGGCAAATCCCTGGAGGAGGGGAGCCTAGGAAGGGGCCCAGGGAAGGGATTTCCTGGCAATGGGAATAGAGGAAGGTGAGGGGATACCCAAGGGGGTAGGACAGCCCGGGCTCCAGGGTGTGTGTGTAGGGGGGTGTCCTTTGTCTCCCTCAACCAGGTGGTACGGGCAGGATAATACATGCCAAGAATACCACACCGTGGGGCCCTATTCCTGCCACATCCCCAAGGACCTGGCACTATTCACACCCTATGAGATCTGGGTGGAGGCCACTAACCGCCTGGGCTCGGCCAGGTCAGAGGTGGTCACGCTGGACATCCTCGATGTGGGTGAGGCTTTCCCCAGGCCCCAGCCCCCTCCCAGCCCCCGTCTCTTCACTCCCACTCCTCAGGGACTTTCCCGACAGGATTCCAGCCCTTCTAGGGGTGGAGGTCCAGGACCAAGAGGCTCTAAGCGAGCCCGTCTTTTCTGGCCACATGCTCAGCAGGCCCACCGGCCGGAGGGCTGCTCCCCTCTTGTCTCTGTCCCAGTCTCTCGCCCTGTCCCCCATCTGTCAGCTCCCAGCTCAGCCCTGTGTTTTCCTATTGGCTTGCTCCCCCACCTGAATCCCTCCGATCCCCACTCTCCTGCTCTCGCGGGTCCCCATCCATCTGTCTGTGTACTCCCCTAGTCCCTCAGCCTTTCTCCATCTCCACGGCTCTCTGCCTTTTCTTCCCTCCTCTCTGGGAGGCTAAGTTCTTGCTTGGCTGGAGGGGGGTGGGGGGTGGGGGTTGGGCGGGGTATCCTAGTCTCGATCCCTGTCCTGGGGCCCTGGACACCCCACGGAAAACACCTGGCTCTGGTTTGCCCTCGGGGTGGGGCCCAACTCCTTCCTCTGAAGCCCCAGGTCCCTGCCCTCCCCCTCCCCCCTCCCTCCCTGTTGGGATGGGGCTATGGCTGGGGCTGGGATTGGGCTTGGTCTCTGGGCCCCTCCCCCTCAGCCTGGGCCAGGTGTGGGGGCCCTTTGGGAGCGGGGAGGGGAATGGGAACGGGAGCCTTCAGGTCAGGGAGGGGCCGGGGAGACCCAGCCCTGGCCCCCTCCTCGGGAAGCAGCCGGACCTGGTCTGAGGGCAGGGGGGAGGACCGGAAGGCAGGAAATAGATGATCTGTGAGCAGAATTGGTCCTAATCTAATTAGGATGTTTCTCAGCCTCCCTTTCCCCCAGGCAGCCCCCAGTCCTTAACCCTTTCAGTACTGGGGCTCCCCCCAGCATACACATGGGAGTGAGGCTGGCCTCGGCCCAGAGCTCCTGAAAGATGTGACTGTGGAAGGGGGAAAGGGGATGGAGAGACCACTCAGCCCAGTGCAGAGATTGCTGACATCGCCCCCCACCTCGTAACCTGGTTGTGTGACCCAGGCCCTGGGATGGTTTCCTGGTATGAAAGGAGAGGCAGTTTGTACCCCGACTGTAGCCTTCAACCCGTGGCAAAGAAAGCGGTTTGCAAGCCTGCAGAAAGCAAGGTCGGGTTTATGCCATTTCCCAGGATGGGACCAAGAAGCTTTCAGATCCCAAGGCCCCAGCTCCATCCAGGCCCCCAGGAGTCACCCTAGTCCACTGAGGGGCAGAAACAGCCTGACCTGTAACCCCCATGGCCATCTCTGTTGACGCCATTCGGGTACCCCCCTCCCCACGCAATACCAAGGGTCCCAGATTAAGTCTCTCTCCCCATGCCTTGGTCCCAGGACTACTAGTTAGAGTTTGACCGAAGGGAAGACACAGCCTGAAAGGGATTAACTCACCCAATTCCTCACCAGTCACAACAGACCCCCCACCAGATGTCCATGTGAGCCGAGTGGGGGGTTTGGAGGACCAACTGAGTGTCCACTGGAACTCCCCACCAGCGCTCAAAGACTTCCTTTTCCAAGCTAAGTATCAGATCCGTTACCGGGTGGAGGACAGTGTGGAGTGGAAGGTAAGATGAATTTTCCCCTCTGACCTTCAACCCCATCCCTCTGGGGTCTGATTACCTTTGCCCCTGCTTCCTAGAGGAACAATCTTACCGCTTCTCTCTCCCTCTCCCTTTCCTTCTCCATACCTCCCTCCCCTTTCTTCTTATCTTTGTGGCTCTCCCTCTCTTCATCTCTCTGTCTCTGTCTCTGTCTCTCCTTTCATAGCCAAATATCAGAACTGGAAGAAATCTCATGGAAAAAAAAAAACCAAACCCCAAAGAATTAGAGCTAGTTGGAGCTTTAGAGACTATCTAATCCAAGTTTCTCATTTTACAGAAGAAGAAACTGAGTGCCTGAGAGACTTAGAACATAGAAAATTGCAGAACTTGAAGAAAGCTTAAAAATATAGAATGAGGGTAGGACCATTTCATCTTTGTCTCTGATTCTACAACAGTGCCTGCCACATAGTAAGCACTTAATAAGTGCTTCCTTATTTATGAATAAGGAAATTTAATATTCCATAACATGGAATATTAAAACTATCAAGAGCGATAGACTGCCCACTTCAATCATTCGACCACTTAGTTCAATAAATCAATAAAGAAACATTTATTAAAAATTTACTGTATGTCCAGTGCTGGGATAAAAGACATTAATGAAGCAGTTTTGCCCACAAAAAGTTTACATTCTATGGTCAGGGTAGGGAAGAGAAGGGAGAGACAAAATGAATAAATTTAAGTCCATATAAAATAGACACAGGAGAGTAGGGGGAAGCAGGAGCAGCTGAGGGATTAGGAAAAGTTTCCTGTAGAAGGGGCACTGAACTGAGTTTTGAAGGGGAACAGAAGTGACATGGGAGTCTAGCCATGGGGGACAGTCATTGCTAATACATGGAATTGGAAAATGGAGAGTCATACAAAAGGCCAGTATGGTTGAATATTGTGGGATAGGAAAGGGTTTAATAAGGGAGGTTAGAAAAACAGGCTGAGGCAAGGCTGTAAAGGGCTTTTAAAGCCAAACAGAGGAACTCATAATTGATCCTATTGAAAATAAAGGGTGACCAGATAGGGAAGCAAGTCAATAGACAAACAGAGCGGTGAACTAGGAGCTAATAGATGATGGAGAGGTCCAGGGATATGGGCAAAGAATAAAAAGATGGGCAGATAAGCACTGGAGTTGGTTTATTGAATAGGGGAATGGCGTGGCTGGACCTGTGCTATAGAAAATCACTTTGAAAGCTGTATGGAAGATAGGTGTGTGGGGAGACCAATCAGAAGGCTAGAGCAATAGCCCTAGTAAAAGGTGATGCAAGACACGAACTAGGGTGTAGCTGTGTGAGAAGGGGGCAGGTGCAAAAGATGGTTAGGAGGTTAAAGTGAAGAGACTTGGCAATTGATTGGATATATGGGACAAAGGCTGTGACTGGAAGGATGAACAGCAGTAGAGAAGTTCTGAAGAGGGATGATGATAGGAAACAATAAAACCTGTTTTGGAATATGTGGTGCTGGAGATGCTGATGGGATATTCAGTTCAAAATGGCTAATGGATGGTTGGATTGGAGTTCAGGAAAGACTAGTTTAATAGACCTAGAAATTACTTATCTGGAAATGATAACTGAATCCATAGCAGCTGATGACATAGTAGAAAGAAAGACACAGGACAGAGTCTTGGGGAAAGGGGTACAAGGGGATCCACTCTTACAGTTAGAAGCATCAGCTCCCGGTCATCTCTTACTCTGAGACTGAGATAAGGGAGGAGAGGAGAAGGGATTATGTTAAGGCTTTTTCTGAGGTAGTCAAGGACAAATGAGGATGGTGACAAGATTAATTGTGTTTTCTCTGTAATCCAAGACATTAGGACCTAGGCTGAGAAGTAGGAGGAGGGGATGGTGTGGGAGGTTTGAGAGAAGAGATGGCTTGGGGCATTCTTCATGATCAGCGGGATAAACCATCATTTAGGCAGGAGTAAAAGGGCTGCCTTGCTGCCATGAAGGCTCAGTTGAGATGAGACAGCCCAACCCTCTCAGCTCAGTTTCTGAAATTCATCCATTTCCATTCAGCAGCATGTGAGTAGTAGAGAAAGCAGAATGACTAGGATCCAGGGGCAGGGACTGGGCAAGGCACAGGCATTGAGAGGCTAAGGGGGGGAAGGATTTGAATGGAGGGGACACAATAGCATTGATCTGTGGGGATAAGAATGGGAGGGAGGGAGATGAAGTGAAAACAGAAGTGATGACCTCATAAAAGATGGAGAGATTGGATGTACTGGGGAGGATTAAAGGTGTCCCAGGGAGATGAAATAAAGCAGTGGGTATATAATGTAAGGAGTACTGGATATGGAGTCAGGAAGACCTGACTCCAAGGCATCTGCTAGCTGCAAGACCCTGGACATACCACTTAACTCCTGTTTGCTTCAGTTTCCCCATTTGTAAAATGGAGATAATACTAGCATCCTCCTGTGAGGATCAAATGAGTTAATTATTGTTATTGTTTTGCTGAGGTAATTGGGGTTAAGTGACTTGCCCAGGGTCACACAGCTAGGGAATGTTAAGTATCTGAGACCAAATTTGAACTCAGGTCCTCCTAACTTCAGGGCTGCTGCTCTATGCACTGCACCACCTAGCTGCCCCGAGTTAATTATAAAACACATAGCACACAGTGCAGTAAGCACTATACAAAGGTCAACTATCATTATTACAATTGTTATTATGTTCAAATGAGGTAATAATTATAAAGCATACAGCACACAGTAAGCCCTATATAAATATTAGCTACCATTATTATTGTTGTTTTTATTCTACTCAAATGAAATGATCATTGTAAAGCACTAGCCCAGTGCCTGGCACATAGTAAGCCCTATATAAATATTAGTGACTTTGATTATATTATAAGCAGCCCCTCTCACAGTCTCAGTTTCTTCATCTGTCAATTGGAGATGGCAAACAGCATGGGGTTGTAAAGTATCCAAAGACATAATGTATAATGTGCTTTGCAAACCTTAAAACACCTCAATTGCTAGTTATTATCAGCAATAGGAGTCTGTGATCTGACAAGATGTTTTGGAAGTGTGGATCCTGAAGGTAAGACATTTATGAGTGATGGGAAGATCCCCAGTCCATAAGCTATACCGTGTATAAGCATTTCTGGACATCAGATAAATTTGGGCAGAGGATGGGAACCCAGGAGGTTGAGGGATTGAGAGGTTACAATGTTTCAGGGGATGACGCTGGAGGTGCTCAGTGTAACAGCTGGGAGATGGAGAGGGGAAGGGAAGCTGTGAGCCAAGTGCTGAACACCTTGAGAAAAGAGGGAGAGTGAGCCCCGGGGGCTGGTGGGTAACTAACTGCCTTTGGAATTTCTATTAGGTGAGAAATCTTAATTAGAGAGAACTTCAAAGGAGATTTTTTTCAAAAGGAGTGTTTTGCTGAGGGATTATGGCAAGCAAAGAGACTGAAAGTGACAGTGGGGAGGGAAAAAAGGATTCTAACTGTTCTCCCAGCATGTGTGTGTGTGTGTGTGTGTGTGTGTGTAGGGGAGGATGTGGGAGAAAATGCAGCAATGTCAACAAAAACCAGGTTTCCCCGCAAGCCAGAAAATAAAAGGGACAGAAGAGGGAAGTCTGAAATGGAGTACTTATTAATTAAGAAACAAGAATTCCAGGAGGCACAGTGAGAGTGTGGTTAAGGAATAAGGGAGGGCATCAGGGGATGGCTTAACCAGCTCGACTTCCAGATGGGGAAACTGAGGCTCAGAGAGGGGGCCAGACCCTTCCAAGGACACATAGGTAGCGAGCCAGAAGGTGCCCGCCTTGACTTGGGACCCTGACACACACCACTGACCACCACCCGTTTCCCTGTCCTCCCAGGGCCCCAAGCCCCTCTTCCCCCGGGCAGGAGCCTATGGTTTCCCTGATCATGTTCTTCTCCCACCCCCGGAGCAGGTGGTGGATGATGTGAGTAATCAGACTTCATGTCGCCTGGCCGGCCTGAAACCAGGCACCGTGTACTTCGTGCAGGTGCGCTGCAATCCCTTCGGCATCTATGGGTCTAAGAAGGCGGGGATTTGGAGCGAGTGGAGCCACCCCACTGCGGCCTCCACACCCCGAAGTGGTGAGGGAACCCCGCCACAGACGCGCGCCAGGGCCATGGAGCAGGGCTGGCAGGACCACAGAGCCAGGAGACCTCAAAACAAGGAAGGGCAGAGCTGGGGAGAGAAGACGTGGAGGCTGAAGGAGTCTTAGAACACAGAATGTCAGAGCTGGAGAGAGACTTAGGACTTAGAATAAGTCTCTAAAACTGAGGAGGTCAGGGCTGGGAGGGCCCTTAGAACCCAGGATATCAGAGCTGGGAGGGCCCTTAGAACCCAGGATGTCAGGGCTGGGAGGGCCCTTAGAACCCAGAATGACAGAGCTGGGAGAGCCCTTAGAACCCAGGGGGTCAGAGCTGGGAGGGCCCTGAGAACCGAGGAGGTCAGAGCTGGGAGGGCCCTTAGAACCCAGGAGGTCAGGGCTGGGAGGGCCCTTAGAACCCAGGAGGTCAGGGCTGGGAGGGCCCTTAGAACCCAGGAGGTCAGGGCTGGGAGGGCCCTTAGAACCCAGGATGTCAGAGCTGGGAGGGCCTTAGAACCCAGGATGTCAGAGCTGGGAGGGCCTTAGAACCCAGGGGGTCAGAGCTGGGAGGGCCTTAGAACCCAGGAGGTCAGAGCTGGGAGGGTTCTTAGAACCCAGGATGTCAGTGAGGAGGGCCTTAGACCAGAATGTCAGAGCTGGGGGAAGGGGGAGCCCTTAGAACCCAGACTGCCAAGAGAAGAGCCTCAGCTCTATCCTTCCTCAACACCTGGGAGGGGGGACAGGAGGGAGGGAGGGACGGGAGGTGGATGCACATGGCTGCAACTTCATTTTTCTAGCTCTGTTCCTGAAAGGCCCTGGCTGGGTGGGGAGTGCTGGGGAGGGGGCCTGGGGGCTGGGGCCACAGCCTTGGCCCGCCGCGTGCCCAGCACCTGCGTTTCTTGCAAAGGAGCCAGCTGGAGGCTGATTTCCCGCCGGGGAGGGAAGGCCTCGGCCTCCCTCGGCCTCCCTGCTGCAGGCAATGCCAGCACTTGTCAGCAGGTCCCCCCTGTTATTTATGACGTGAGGCTGATGTCCTTATCCGTCCGAGCGGTCCCTGGCCCTAGCTCCCACCGTAGTAACCCATGTAACCCAGCCCAGCTCGGCTGAGTCCGGTCAGGGGGAGGGGACCACCTGCCAACCACACACCGGGCCTTCACTGCTGGGGGTTGGGGGGGGCTGCTATGAGGGGATCCAGCTGAGTTTGGAGAGCAGTTTTGTAGACCAGAATTAGGGAAAGGGCCAGATAACGCCTCACTTCTCTCAATCCCTGGAGATAGCCTCAAAGCCAGGCATGAAGCCACAGGGCCAACCAGCATGTTGTTTTGGGGGTCTGCTCCCCCATGGGCCCACTCTATTCCTCTTTTAGCCCTTACTCTGTCCCCCTCTTTTCCTTTTCCCCTCCTTTCCTCTTCCTTTGCCTCCTGTTTTTTCCATTCCTCTCTCCTGTACATCTCTCTCTGTGTCCAGGGTCTCATTCCATTTTTTCCTTTCAAATATCATTGTTTCCTATTCCTGCTCTTTTTCTACCTAATTCCTTCCATTTCTTCCCCTTCTATCTACCTCTGGGGGCTGTCTCTCTGTCTCTGTGTGCCTATCTGTCTATCTTGTCTTTTTCTCTGGCTATCTGTCTCTCTCCATTTGTCTCTGTCTCTTCTCTGGTTGTCCATCTTTCTCCATTTGTCTGTCTTTCTCTCTGTCTCCATTTGTCTGTCTTCCTCTGTCTGTCCATCTCTCTCCATTTGTCTCTTTCTCACACTCTTTCTCTTGTCTCTTTCTCCATTTGTCTTCCTCTTTTTCTCTGTCTCTCCTCTCTCCTTTTCCCTCTTTCTTTCTCTCTTTTTCCATTTGTGTGTCTTCCTTTTTTCTCTGTCCATCTCTCTCCCCACTCCCTGTCCCTTTCTCCATTTCTGTGTTTATCTTTTTCTTTTCTATCTCTATCCCCCTCTTCCCTCTCTCCGTTTCTTTCTCCATTTGTCTTCATCTCTGTTTCTCTTCCACTCTCCATTTCTTTCTCCATTTCTCTTTCTCCATTTGTCTGTCTTCCTCTATCTTTTTTCTTTTCTGTCATCTCTCTCTCTCCCCCCTCCCTATTTCTTTCTCCATTTGTCTTTATCTGTCTCTCTCTCTTCCTCTCTCTGTCCATCTCTCTCTCTCTCTGTCCATTTGTCTCTGTCTCTCTCTTCCTTCCCCTCCCCCCCCACACCTGGGCTCAGCCCAACAGGGACTTCTGTTCTTTCTTTGTGGAAAGCTTAAGAGAGAAATCCTTCAGCTTTTCTCAAGCCCCGATGAACTAGGGGATGAGGGGGAGATTCATCTGTCATGCTCATTCATTTACTCAGTGCCCCCACCCCCACCCCGAGGAGCTTAGACCAATGTGGACCTGTGTGTCCCTGGATACATAAGCGTGGCGATCAGCATCTCTGTGCCTGGACACGTGGGCACACATGGGCACACACTGTGGGCACGGTGGTATGCTGACCTGCTGCTCATCTGGAGGTGGGCAGCGCATTAAGTCATATCTCAGCTCAGGACGTCTAGCCCCTTCCCTGATCACCTCCTTCCCCATCCCCTTCTTCTCCCTCTTTTTCATTCTGTTCTGTCTTTCTCCTGGGCTTAAGCCCCCAGCTTGGAGTCTAGCTCCCAGACGGTGCCAGGTTACAGCCCATCCTCCCTCTGGGGCCTGAGGGGTCCCATAGCACAGAACCCACAACAGCTCTCCATCCAAAGGCCCGGTAGCCCAGAACCTACCACCTCCTCCTAGACGTAGATAGGAGAGCCCCGATTTCACGGGCCAGACCCCCAGATCCTGCCCTCTCTCCTTCCTGTGTGTGTGACGTTTCCATCCCTCCCCCAGAGCGCCAGGGCTCCAGTGGGGCCTGCGAGCCTCGAGGGGAGCCCAGCTCCATGCCCGTGAGGCGCGAGCTAAAGCAGTTCCTCGGCTGGCTGAAGAAGCACTCCTACTGCCCCAACCTCAGCTTCCGCCTCTATGACCAGTGGCGAGCCTGGATGCAGAAATCCCACAAGACCCGCAACCAGGTAGGTGTGGCCCACCTTCCCTAGAGCCTATCCATCGCCCTGTCTCCAGGTGGTCCCAGGACCCTGGGCAGCCCTGCCCTCTCCCCTAAGTGAATGAAGTCTGAGCTTACGGTATAGAACAGCAGAGCTGGAAGGGACTTGGGGGATCACCTAGTGCAGGGCTTCTTACACTTTTCCACTTGTGACCCCTTTTCACCCAAAAAATCTTTCCATGACCCTAGTATATAAAATAAATCAGTATATAACCTTAGCATATAAAATAAAATCAGTTACTGATGATTTATTATCAATTACTGATAGTCATAATTCCTGACCTCCGTGAGGTCGCAACCCACAGTTTAAGAAGCTCTGAGCTGCCCACACCCCTCCTTCCAGAAATCAGAGATCACCAGCCTAAGGCCACCCAGCAAGTCCATGGCATGACCTGGACAAGCACTCGGGTGTCTTGAGCCCCTGCTTCTCTCTGTGTGTATCCACCCTGAGGAGAGCCAGGGCCTCGAAGGCCACTTTTTCTGAGCCAAGGGCCAGCTCTGAGCCCTCCTGCCTTATGGCAGCCATTTTTGGGACCCTGGGCCTGGGAGCAGAGTGGCTTTGGAACAGACACCCTCAAACATCACTCATGTTCTTTCTAAGCACAGGACGAGGGGCTCCTGTCCTCGGGCAGACGGAGCGCGGCGAGAGGTAAGCAGATTCTGGACGGGGGAAGAGGGCAGGAAAAGAGTGTGGGATTCACATGTGCCCCCAAAACAAGACCTTCCTCCCTGGAACCAACTTTGCCTATTCCATCGAAGTCCTGCCGTTAATATAACTCATTATGGCCCGAAGCTGGTGCCTGCAGATTTAGGGGAGATAGGGGGACATTCTGCCCCGTTTGGCTCATCTAGAGCTTCTTTCCCACTTTGCCTGTAGGTCCTGCCAGGAGATAAACTGTAGTGATCCTAGGGCCTGGGCCAGGAGGGCATCGCCCACCCTAATGCCCCCTCCAAAGAATCTACAAAACATGGAGGGAGGACATCTGGGGACCTGTCCCCCAAGTTCTCCCAAGCACTGGAACTGTGGGTTCATCCAGGGCACAAGGTGCCCACCTAAGCCGCAGCCCCCACTCCTTGCCTATCGATCCCTCCCTTGCCTGGGCCCGTCCCCAGTACGGGCAGCCCAGGCTTCTGCGGAGCCATCGGCCACCTCAGCGGTCTGGCAAGGAGCTGTCCTGAAGAACAGGAGCAGTGAGGAACAGAACAAGGCAGGGCTTGGGGGAGGGGGTGGGAGAGACCAAGCCCCTGCCTCTTTGGGTACCCACAGCCCCTCCTGCTTCTGCCCAATTCTCTGTCAAAAGATTCTTATAAATAAACGACTTATTTTTGGTGAAGCTGTTTGAGAGTGACAGGCGGGGGGTGGGAGAAGAGAGGCATCTGGGCCAGGCTGCTCCGAAAGGACTCAATGCTCAGCCCTCTGGGCCGGCACCTCTGCTGCAAGCTCCCTGAAGGCCGTCTGGCTGGCCAGTGCCAGGGGCCTGAGGAGGACCTGAGGACCAAGTTTCCTCCTTCCTTCTGGCTCTGAGAGCCTTGGGTTCTCACCAAGTGAGGGAGCAGCAGCAAAACTCAGGGAGCCCCCTCTCCAGCCCCAGCCCTCACTGGAGCTGCCCACAGCCGCAGGTCCAGCCTCACTGCCCACGTCCACCCCACCTCCCGCCATCAAACAAAAGCCCATTCCCGGGGGACTCTGGGCCGGTCAGCTGTCCTGCTCAGAGACCTGCGATCGTCCTTCACTGAGGTGAAAGGCTGGGCCTCCAGAGCCTCCAAAGGGGAGTCTGCCCTCTAAATCCACACTCCCACCCCTCTCTAAGCTGAAGACCCCCACCAAGGCTTGCAACCAACTCCCAAGGAGGAATAAAGAGAAGAGGGGGAGAAAGAGAAGGCTTTATTGTGGCAAACAGATGGGACCGTAGGGGCCCAGTAGAGACGCTGCCCCAAGGGCCACAAGGAGATGGCCTCCTCCCGCAGCAGGGCTTGGTCCGGGGGCACTCCCAAGGGGAGGCCAGCAGGCCCCCCATCCCCCAGCCCGGAGCCCAGTGACCCCAGAGGAGGCTGAGGGGCGCCTCTCCTTCTGGCGTTTCCCATCTCCCTCGGGGCCAAACATCACTCAGCCTCTTCCGAATCATACTTCAGGTCCTGGACAATCTCACTGATTACCTCCATGGTTTTAATTATCCTACAAGAGCGGATGGAAACTATAAATAAGATCCAGATGGATCGAATTATCCCGACCGTGCAGCTCAAGAAGGCCTGTTTATGAAACGCTCGGCCCTGGAGAAGGCGATCGAGCCCTCTGCAGGGTGGTAGTGCTGAGCAGCCTGCCCGCCAGCCCGCCCACACCACTCTGGGGCCTCCTGCAGCCCTGAGCTGGGCTCCGGGGGCACAGGAGGGCCGTGGGCACGCCGAGGATGGGGCTGGCTGCCCAACTCTGTGGAGGGTGAGGGAGCCCTGGCCCAGCACCCGCCCTCCCCGGGCCGAGGGCGTTGCCCAAACGATGCCCCGGCCCCCAGCCCACCAAGTCAGTGGCACGTGAGTTGCAAGGAGGAGGGAGAGCGAGGAGCCACAGAGGAGGGGGACCAAGACCGAGGTGGAAGCCTGGGACTGGGGAAAGAGCCAGGCAAGACCGAGGGGAGGCGAGGGCTGGAGGCACAGGACAGGGCCACGGGGCCAACCCACAGCAAGGGAGGAAGCAAGGGGCAGAGAATCAGGGGGCCAGCGGAAGGGCTGTGGAGGGCGCCCCAACCCAGCACCCCCTGGCCCCCGGGAAGGCTGTGCGTGTGAGTGTGTGTACATGTGTTTGTGTGCATGCATATGTGAGTGTGTGTGCACATGGAGAAGTGTGTGTGTTTTTGCATGTGCATAGGTATATGTGTACATGTATGTGTATATGCGTTGTGAGTGCACGTGTGTGTGTGCGCGCATGGGGGGTGTATGTGTATGCATTGTGTTGGGAATGTGTGCAATGTGTGTGAATGTGCACATATGTGTGGAGAAGTGTGTGCATGGGTGTGTGTATGTGCATGGGGGGGTGTGAGTGTGTATGCATTGTGGGTGCGGGTGTGTGCATGGAGAATGTATGTACATATGTATGTGCCTGTATGTGTGGAGAAGTGCATGGGTGTGCGTGGGTGTGTGTGCAAGGTGAAGCCCAAGAACGCTAGAGGTTCCGAGTGTGATTATGGGAGGGTGTGTGTGTGTGTGTGTGTGTGTGTGTGCATGCATTGTGGATGTGAGTGTGTGCATGGGGGGGTGTACATGTGTGTGTGCAAGGTGAAGCTCGAGAACGCTGCAGGTTCTGAGTGTGATAATGGGAGGTTGCGCATGTGTGTACGGAGTGTGGACACTGTCCAAGGTTCTTTGTGTAGGAAGAGCCCGCATGGACACAAGCATTTGTGTATTCGTGCTGTGTGTGTACATGCTCATAAGGGAGAGGGGAGGGGAGGAGGAGGGAGGGCGTGCCCACAGACTTAGGGACACCTGGGGCCGGTTTCTCCCTGGCCTGTTCCCTCCGGCTTCCCACCTTTGGCGCAGTTCTTGGACCTCCTCTCTGGGGGCTGCAGCCTCCGGCTCCTCTTGGGCCTTCTGCCGGGCCAGCTGGAGAGCGGCTGTCTGGGGGGGGGAGCTCCCTGAGTCGCTGCCCAAGGACACTCTCCCCATGCACCCCCACAGCCGCCTGCCTGGCCCCTGGCCCACCCGAGCAGTGTGGGGATAGGAGATTGGGGCTGATCAGGAAGAAGGGGCCCGAGACGGTGACGGACTCCATGAAGTAGGAAGGGTAGGAGGGAGTGGACCAGAGCTTGCGGACACAGGGCGGGGGAGGGAGAAGGCTGACCAGCTGCAGGCGCTGGTGCTCCTGGTCCTGCAGACAAGCCAGGTGCTGGGCCAGGTCCGGCCGCCCATGGGTGTCCTTGAGCTGCTTCTGGATGGCCAGCACTTCTCGGGAGATGCTGGCAAAGGCCTCGGTCACCTCATGGACCAGCTGCCGGTAGCGAGGGAAGTCGTAGTGGGGACCGCTGCGCAGGTAGGCCTGGTGACCCCTGCGGGAAGCGGGGAGCGGCTCATCTCCCTGAGGAAGCCACAGGGCACCAACCCTTCTGCCTCTGCACTTCCACAAGCCATCCCCCCAAGCCTCCAGCTCCGCCCCTGTCCCTCCCCAAGGACCCCAGACCCCCCCTAACTGGTCCAGAAGTCCAAAAGCCTCAGAGCGCTGGGCCTGAAGATCTTGAAGCTGCAGCAGCAGGTCCCGCACTCGGGCTTGGCTCTGCGGGAATGAGAGAGAGAGAACTAAGAGGGCTGGGACCAGCACCAGCGGGCCCATTTCACAGATGGCCTGGGATGCTTGGAAAAAAGGGCTCTGAGAGGGAGGGAAGAGGGGGGCTGCAGTTCCGTCCTTGCCCAGGCTCCTCATTCTAGAGGGCAGGCCGGGGCTTCAGCGACTGCAGGACCTCGGAAAAGGCGCAGGGGCCTGCATACGGGCACCATACGGCGCTTGCGGGGCTAAGATCAGAAATCCAGAGATGGAGGGCCTTCAGGGTCTAGCCCAACACCGTCATTTACAGACGGGGAAACTGAGGCTCGGATTAATAACTGATTGGCTCAAGGTCACCCAATCATGTCACGACGCGAACTAGGTTCCAGGAGTGCAAGGGCAGGCAACGTCAGCGGACGGGGCAGCCGAAAGCCCCCCAGGCAGGAGGTGGAATGGGGGACGGCAGGTGTGGGGCCCGCAAAAGAAAAGCATGCAACTTTGCAGGCAGCGGCGGCTGAGGGGTGCCCGAGGGAAGGGGTGGGAGGGAGAGCTCGGGCAGCGGCCACTGGGGGGCGCCCGAGGGTGGGGGCGCTCGGGGCCTGTCGAGCAGCGGCCGCTCGGGGGCGCCAGAGTGAGGGAGTGGAGGGGCGGAGCTCTCAGGCAGGGGAGCACCAGAAGCAAGGCGCGGGAGTGAGGGGGGGAGGTTAGATCTTGGGCAACGGCCACTGGGGGGCGCCGGAATCCTGGGGGGGCCGTGAGGGAGCCGGGGAAGAAGAGGCCCAAGCAGCCATCCCTGCACGGTGCAGGCGCCCTCTCCCCCACTCCTTTCCCCGGCGGCGGATCCCCACTCCCACTCCCCTAGGCCTACTGCCCTGCCCTCTCCTCCCCTTCTCTCCTCTTCGCCCCACTGGCTCACCCCTGCCCGGGCCGGCTCCTCGGGCCCCTGGCCGCCCGCCCTTCCGCCTGGGGACGCCGGAGCTTCTGCCTCGGCTCTCGCTCCCGGCATCGCAGGCCCCATAGAGGCCGCGCGGCTCGGCTCGGCCCTGCCAGACTCTACCTGCGCCCTCTACAGGACGGGAGGACTCACGAGAGGCTGGCACTGGGAGGGCCTGAGCCGCCTGCCGGTCACCGAGGGCTCCACCCAGCCCCGCCCCCGTGGATTACCTTCTCTCTCCACGTGCATTCGCGTGCTTGCTCTCCTACTAGAAACAAGCTAGCACTTACATTACGCTTTTAAGCTAAGCTCTGCACATAAGTTGCCTTAACACAACAATCCTGGGAGGTCGGAGGAATTATTATCCTCACTTTACAAACAGGGAAACAGTCTGGGAGGTACAGTTACTTATTCAAGGACACAGGGCTTCTGAGGGGAAATTTGAACTCAGGTCTCCACTATCCATCGCGATAGGTTGCAGCCCATTAGAATGTGTTCTCCCATCTTCTCCCGGGAGAGCCCATTCTAATGTATGAGTACTTTTCTTTGTACCTCCAGATTCTAATAAATATTCAACTGACCAATAAAGATACTAAGACACCAGTAAATGAAAAAATAGGGAGGAAATAAGCCTTTATTAAAGTGCTCACCATTTGCTTTACTAGCCTTTTGCAGTTGTTTCAACTGATCTTCACAACAGCCCTATGAGGGAGAGGTGGGATAATTCCACCTATTTTATTCCCATTACAATTGGAGAAACTGAGGGAGCAGAGCTTAAGTGATTTATCCAGGGTCACATACCTAGAGTCAAATGGGATTTGAGGCTAGAAATTGAACTCTCCCAGTACACTAGCCAATCACTCAACATTTACTGAATACCTACTAAGTACTGAATACCTACTAAGTACTAAGAGTAATCCACTCAACCATCTAGCTGCCTGCAATAGTAAACAGTAAATCTGAAATTCGAAGTCAGGTTCTGCAAATTTTACATCTTCCCTTTCCCCCTGCCTCATACGCAATGATGCTTTTTCTGCTTAGTAAACAAAGTGTTTAGGCCCCTTGCTTTACAGATGAAGAAACTGAGGAACAGATTTGCCAGCACCCAGCACGACTGGAAAATGACCAAAAAAAAAAAAAAAAAAAGAAAAGAAAATGAAAATACTAGAGGGGCTGAGGGCAAACAGTAATTTCACTGTTGAGGGAATTTATAAACTGGTCCAACCATCCTAAAAAGCAATTTGGAACTATACATAGGAAATTATGAAACTGTGCCCACCTTTTGATCCAGTGTCACCACCAGAATTGTGCCCCAAAGAGATGAAAGGAAGAAAATCATCTAATCTTACAAAAAGATTTCAAGCAGCTTTTTTTGTCATGCTAGACTCTAAGGAAGTAGCAATCAGTAGTGAATGGCTGAACATATGTCCATGACTGTCCATGACTGGGACAGAATTTTGCAGTAAGAAATTATGGAGACAATTTCAGAGAAACTTAGAAGTTTTGTATGAACAAATGCAAAGTAATCAGAACCAGAAAATAAACACTAATTACAATAGACTTGAAAGCAGTGACCAATGCAATGACCAACTACAATTCCAGAGGATTTATAATGAAATCATGCCCACCTCCTCCTGACCAAAAGCTAAAAGACTCAGAATGCACTTTTTTGGGGAGGGGGGCAGGAAACATGGCTCATACTGGAATTTGTTTTGCTTGTTTTTATTCAATGTTTTTTTTTACTTTTCAATGACAGGATGGTGAGATGATTGCTTGATTGATTACCCAAGTTCAACCACATCTTAAGCTGAGATGGGATAATGTTTCAGCTCTCACCTTAAGGAAAACAATGGAAGAGGAAGGACTCTGTACTTGGAATTGAGAACCAGGGGTTTTATTCCCCTGATCATTGTGTGGTCTTGAACAAGCTACTTTCCCCACCTCAAAAATCCAAATTATCCTTTTCTTGCCTCCTTCACAATAGATCAGGCCAAAACTCAAAAGCAAGGGTGACTACTAAAGGGCACAAAAATCGAATCGCATAATCGCATATTGACTTAGTAAACCACCTCCAGAAACA
>JAJPUD010018972.1:0-27505 GCA_023553655.1 Myrmecobius fasciatus
AGCAGCCGGCCGCCAGGGGGAGGCCGCGAGGTTGGAGCTCGGCCGCTGGCGGGCTGGGGGGGTGAGGGGGGAGCGAGGGGAGGCCAGGAACCGGGAGGGAGGAGCTAGTGAGGGCTCCGCCTCCGGGTCGCTCGCTGCGCTTGCGCTCTCGCCCGCCAGTCGCTCGGCGCCTGCGCCCAAAGTGTGCGAGAGGGAGGAGAGGGGAGAAGGGGGAGGGGGGGGGAAAGAGACGCACCGAGCGGACCAGCGCCCTCCGGGAATGCCAGGTGGGCTCGAGTGCCAGGACCGACCCCTTCTGCCGGCCTGGGGGGTTCGAGCCGCAGCCCGTCAGGCGCGCGCGCGTAGATTCCGAAGAAAGAGGGCCGACGCAACAGAAGCCAGGCATTAGGCGCGCACGCGCACCCACGCGCGCCCCTCCCCCCTTCCCTACTTCTCCCCCCCCTCCCCACCTCCCCTCCCACCGGCTGCAGCTTTGGACCCGCTCGCATGTTTCCGCGCCACACACGCACGCATATACACATACACACACATACACACCCCCACCACGCCGCTCCAGGTACGCTGTAACCAGGGACCGACACGCTACCCTTCGGTGGGCTTAGCATTTTGGGGAAACTGATCCCCCAGTAGGAGCCCCAGCGAGTGTACCCGGACCCTGCCCCCTTCTCCCTCCTTCCTTTGCCCGGTTCCCCCTGCCCATTAACTAGGCTCGTTCTCCTTTTCCCTCTCCATCTCGTCCCTCTTCTCCCTCCTGTTCCTCTCCACTTTTTCCTTTGCCTCCACACTCCAATTTTCCCTCTATCCATCCATACTCTGCCTTTTCTCATCCCCCCTCTTTCTCATCTCTCTTCTCTTCTCCCTCCTTTTCTCCTGCCATCCCTCCTTTCCCCCTTCCTCTTCTCCCTCTATCCCTTCTTTTGAGTTCCTCCACCTCTTTTGCTCCTCTCCTTCCTCCATCGCACTTGCCCCCCTCCCCTCCCTCCTCTCCCCTAGCTAGCTCTCCTTTCCCCCTTTCCTCTTCGCCATCCCTCCTGGGGCACTCCACCTCTTAACACTCCGTACCCCTTCCCCTCCCTCCACTCCGTTCCTCTCTCTTTCCTCCCTCCATTGCTCCTCTCGACCTCTTTCCTTACTTCTCCCTTCCCGCACCCTCCAGCCCTTCGGGGGACCCAAGCCCACCCTACCTATGGTGCACCACCATGGCTCGAGGACATCGAAGTCGTCGCGTGGCCTGCCTGAGACCCTGGGGTGTGCGCGCGCCGCGAGCGCCAGGCAGCTTACAGCGAATCCGAAGAGGGACTGTGG
Source organism: Myrmecobius fasciatus (assembly GCA_023553655.1). Taxonomy (NCBI): domain Eukaryota; kingdom Metazoa; phylum Chordata; class Mammalia; order Dasyuromorphia; family Myrmecobiidae; genus Myrmecobius; species Myrmecobius fasciatus. The sequence continues at coordinate 1,306 of JAJPUD010018972.1, forward strand.
GGGGGGGCGGGGCGGTGGGGAAGGGGCGGGGCAATTGAGCCTTCGAAGTGGCCTAGGCCCCGCCCTAGGTGGGGCGGAGCGTTCCACCCCGGCACGTGCTGGACGCGTGCCGCCACCTTCGCTCAGACTCCCGCAGAGCCGGTCGGTGACGTGACGGCACTGCCGCTGCCGCCGCCACCTCCTCCTCTGCCGCCGGTGCCGCCGCCGGGTGCGAGCGGTGCGACTCCGTGCGAGCGCCGCCCCAGCGTCCGGCTCCTTCCACCTGATTGGAGTGAGACGGTTCGGAACGCAGGAGGCGCCGCTGACGCCAGCCGCCCGCGGGAACAATGGACGATTGGGGGGGGGGCGCGGGGGCGGAGGAGGGCCGAGGGGGGAATTAAGGGAAGGCCTGGAAAGGCCTTCCCTCCCAGGGCCTGCCCCGTTACCAAGGCAACCGGGAGCTTCCCTTCCCCACTCCACCCCTGCGGGGCACAGCCTTTTGGCAGCTCCCTCCGGGTTATTTCAAGGTGTTGCTGGGCCTCTCGTTCCAGTCCCGCGCGCAGTTTCTCAATCCGGCTAACTGCTTCTCCTCCAGGCAAGCCTGCCTTCCCCCCAAACCCTAGCCCCGCAATAGCCCTCTTAATTAGACGCTGCCCACAGTAAACCATCACCTTTCCCCCAACTCAGGAACTCTCCGTGGCTCCCTGCTGTGGAACCTTTGCTTCTGCTTGGCATTCGGGAGCCCTTCACAGGGGTGGAGAGCTAACCCTAACTTTTCTATGGCTCCGTCTGTCCACACACAGTTGCTTTGGGTTCAGATGCTCCCCCTCCCCTCCCAAACACCTCTAGGACTGGAATCCTTTTCTGTCACCAGACTTTGCTTCCTGTCCTACACCTTGGGTTATGGCCAAAGTGGATGCTGGTCCAGCCTTTGCTGAATTTACCTGGCTCTGATTGGAACACCGTCCAGACCTGGGCACTGCTCCAAAATCCTATGACCTACATTTCCAAGCTCAATTCACTTTAACATACGCTTTATTATGGATAAGGCATTTCCATCCCTGTCTTTGGATCCTTAGGAAGCCTGTGTGGGGTGAAGGGAGCTGATGGAAGTCAGAAAGACCTGCATTCAAATCTAACCTCCAGGCTCATTCCGGGCAAGAGGCTTAAGCCCCCAGAATCCCTCCACAACTCTCTGAAGCAATAAGCAGTGACACATCTCCATTAAGGAAGGCAGTATCCTTACTGGGATCTCCACATACCAAGGGAATTGTTAGTCCCCCTTCTCCCCCCCCCCTAGAATCCTTAGGGTTACTGATTATTCTTCTTTGGCCTCTGATTAGCTACTTGAATGCTCTTTCCTACTATACTGTGTTTCCTCTAGGATGGGGACAAGGTATTTCTTTCAAGAAAAATAGAACCAGGAGCCTTGATTTCAAAATCCCCTTGGACTGGACTAGGAGCAAGTCGGTTTCTGTTACTGGGCTTCAGTTAGTTCCCCGATGGACAAATACAATAAATATCCTATATTTCCTACTTCAATTCTGAAAGTGCTAAGGGTTAGAGTCGCCGCCTCTGTCGCCAGTAGCAGTACCTTTTTTTTTTTTAGTTATATTTTTCTTCATTTGGATTCACATCCCAACTCTGGTCCTCACAAAATGTGTGATCTTAGACATTCAGTTCCCTTTAATGGGCTCCGATTTTTGGGTTTGTTTTTTTTTTTTTTTGCCCCTCCCAAACTCACATCTCTGCTCATCTCAATAAACATTAGACCCACTCCTCTCCACCTGGAGCCCTCAACTAGAGTCTGCCCAGTGTCCCACAGCAGGATGTGCTGCTGCCCCATGCTAGGAGCAGACTTACAAGAGGCCCCCAGCTTCAAGGTGCACCTATAAGGCCGTGGAAGGACCTTCCACACTCTGTATTCCAATCTGTCATTGGCAGGGCCAGGGAAAGGCAGGATCTGAAAATGCCTTTGGTGATGACAGGGCAGCTAGAATTTCCTTCCAATGAATGTGGACACAAAGAGAAAATGGGATCCCAGAATGAGTCCCCACAAAATCTCTCCACCTCTGTCTGTCATTCCGTTTTCCTGTCCCTTGCTCCATTAAATATCCTGAAGCAAACATGGCCCTCCTGCTGTGTCCAGGGCTTTGTGTCAGGGCAACATTTCTGGGCCTCCCCTCCCCCAGTCTATAATGAGGGGGTTGGGTTAGATCACCTTTGAGCTCCATCCCCCCCCCAACTCTGGCCCCCAATTCCAAAAGGTCCTCAGCCAAGCCTGTGGGGGCTTACACTTTCTCTTTGTTTCCCTTTTGAGAAGTTTCAGAGCTTCTGTGGACCACTGACTGGGGGAGTAGGGTAATGAATTATCATTTCTATTTCTAAACATGTTTTTCTAACCCTACTACTGGCCATGATCTTCTCATGGGTCTTCCTTGACTCCTCGCTCTTCGTCACCCCACATATTCAATCAATTCAAATTTTGCCACTTCTATCTCATCCCATCTCCCCCATCCAACCCTTTCTCTCTACTTACCTTCCTAGTTCACTCCCTTGTTTGTTTGCATCACTGCCTCCAGTCTATCTTTCAAGCTGCAGCCAAAGTAACTGCCCTTACATCTGACAGTGTGACACTCCAATGGATGTGATCAGTTTACCTTTCCTGGAACAAAGCAAATTTGCCAGACTTTCAAGATGGAAGGAATCTTAGAGATCATGAAATCGGATCTTCATTTGACAGAAAGAGGGAAAACGGGTCCCCCCATGGCTAGAGGCCCAAGCCCACATCCCAAAGTAAAACATAGTGGGACAAGTTCCAGAGCTGAAAGTGATCTCAGTCCTCTCGTATGACCCCATCATTTGGAAGAAGCTACTTAAGCCCCCCCCCCCTGAGAAGCAGCAGCTTTAAAATCACCAAGGCAGGAGGGACTGTTTTCAAGGGAGAAATTGAGGCTTGGAGAGGACAATACCAGTTGGGCACAGGGCTCTTTGTAGGGTATATTTCTATATCCTGTGTGTATTTCTAGCAGATGAGATATTTGGAAAAAGCACTTAACACAGTGCCTCACATGTAACAGGCAGTGTATAAATGCTTTTTCTCTTATCCTTATCTAGAGGGGAAGGGGGGAGGCCTTGGTAAAATGTCTATTTAATGACACTTGATGGAAAGAGAGACTAGAGGTGAAAAGAGAGACACATACCCACCCACCTACAGGAACACAGAGAGACACGCAAACAGAACAGACAGAGGGTCTGGGGTAGGGAGAAAAGATAAGGGGGGGAAGGGAGGAGAAAGGGAAGCAAAGTATCTGGGGCAGAGATAGAAATGAACAAAACAGAGGGAAGGAGGAAGACACTGAGATACACATAGATTTAAAAAAAAAATGCCCATAGATAGGACAGAGACGGAAACAAACAGGTCCAGACTGACAAATACATGGAGTGCGATAGGAAGAGAAAGAAAACACACAGCGATTCCCACAAAGGGTCATCAGAAGACACAAGAGGGAATCTTGGGGGGATGCCAAATAAAAAGAATCCGCCAAGTTTTCCTGCCTGTTTGAATGCCCGTGTTTGGCAGCAGACTATTCTCCAAATGAGTGATTTGAGGGTCAATCTGTGATCACTTTAGAGGGGGAAAAAAAAGATCAGGAGTCCCTAAACAACCTGTGTTCCTGAAATGAGAATACATCTCAGGGAATTCTTTGAAGTTAGTTAAAGCCCACTTCGGATGGCTTGGTGATCGCAAATCTCTTTCCAGGGGGGAAATGGTGGGCACCCCCTAGGTGCCCCATCTCTGCCAGGGAGGTACAGGTTAGTTTTTGCTCTCAGGGACAGGGTCTCCAAGGTGGGAATTAGTGGGGAAGCTGGACCTGCCCAGTGTTTTAAAAAACCTCCTGAGCTTTGGGATCTGACATCATTGTTTTGGAGAGGGGGGAGGACTCGGCAGCTAATTGTGGAATGTAAAAGCAAACAACTGGAGGGAAGCAATTAGGCCACGCCCGGCTGCATATTCCGGCTGGTTTGTCTGCAGGTGTCCCTGGGAGTTCTCTCATCCTCAAAGCTTGACCCGCAGCTGGCACAGTCCAGGCCCTCGTGGCAAAACAAAGGACAAAAGTGCCAAGGGAGGGAGTCCCTGCTCTAAATTAGCCCTTGGAATTCCCTCAAACGGGTCTCTCACTGGATTCTACAGCAAAGCTTCTCAAACTGTGGACCACAAGCCCCTCTGGCTTTGTGTAAACCAATGTGGGGGTTCCAATTTCTGATTTATTATCAATAAATGTTTGATTTGTATACTATATACCTGTGGATGCTTAAAAAAATCTAAGGTGACAAGGGCTTCTGAATGGAAAAAGTTTAAGATGCCCTGCTCTAAAGCAGCAGTCCCATGAACATTCTGGGCTTTTTATTGGGGGTATCTGCCATCCATGAGATAGGCTGGCAGGTAATTACTGGGGGGGGGAGAATAGGCACTAATTTAAAGAGACAGAGGGAATAATGGAAAGGACAGATACAAAGACCTAGTTAGGGACAGAGAGAAATAGTCAGAGATGGACTGGGGCGGGGACACAGACAGACAAAAATCCATCAACTGTTCGGTAAATATTAAGTGCCTACTACGTGCAGACACTGCTAAGCACCGGGCATATCAAATGAGGCAAAAGACTCTCAAGGAGCTCCTATTCTAATGGGGGAGACGAACAAACTTAGGGTCCAGGAGAAATCGCAAATAATTAAGGGAGGGAAGATCTTAGAATTAGGAGGGATGGGGAGAGGTTTCCTTTAGAAAAGGAGATTTTAGCTGGGCAGAAATGAGAGTATCCCACAGACGTGGGACCAGCTAGAGTAAATGGCCAAAGCAGAAAGGCCGAATCTCTCCTTTGCGGACGATGGCCCTGGATGGAAGAGTGAGAGGCAGGTGTAAGGTTACTAGGGAGCAAGGAGGGGGCAGTTTATGAAAAGCGGAAAAGGCGGAAAGCATTTCCTATTTGATCCTGGAGGAAGTAGGGAGCCACAGGAGTTTATTTATTGAGTGGGGAGGCCAGTACTTTAGGAAGAGCAATTTACAACTGAATGGGAGACGCGGGAGAGACCCGAGGCTGCAGATTCCCCCTTAGCTATTATGGTAGTCTAGATAAGAAGGGGGTGGGAGGGGCGAGGTTCCCCGAGGAAGGCTTGGAAACCGAGCGCGCAGAGAAAGGGGCGGTGGAACGAGCCCCCAAAGAACCCAGCGTGGGAAGCGGATCAGAAAGAGAAGACGAGCTGGAGGATGGGCAGGCGGCCTCCTTTTTGGGGCCGGGGTGGCCGATGCTCGGCCGGAAGCCTTTCCCGACTCCCCGCCCCTCCTCCACCCCCACTTGATTTGCTCCCCTTGCTCTTGCCTGGAGTTGCCTTTCCCATCAGATTGGGAGTTCCTTGGGGGCTGGGACTGGCTTTCGCCCGTCTGGATCTCCCCAGCCTGTATTTAGTATAGTACCCGACACGTAGTAGGTACTTAATGCTTTTATTGACTGACTGCAAGAAAAGGAAAGAGCGCCAAGAAGACGCTCAAAAAAAAAAAAAAAAAAAACGGACGGGGAGGGTAGGATGGGGTCGGGTCAGGTCGGGTCGGGTCAAGTGGGATGGGGGAGGAGCCGTAGCCTCGATCCCAAAGGAAAACGCCGACCCAGGGCCAGCTTTGCGTGAGTGCGCAGGCGCATAGGGCGGGGCCGGGTCGGGATTGGTCGGCCGTCGTGACCAGCATCTACGCATGCGTGTTGTGCTGCTGCTTCCCCGTGCTCTTGTGACTGGCTGAGGCGGCGAGGTAGGAGATGGCGGCGTCCGCCGAGCAGGCGCGGGCTTTATTCGGAGTCGGGGTTCGGGCGGTTCTGGAGGCCTGGCCGGCGCTTCAGGTAAGAACACGGGAGAGAGAAGGGAACTTCGAGCGTTCTCCTGCCCCAGACTGACCAAGTGAGGCGGTTCTGAGCCGGGAGAAGGGAGAGCGCGAGCGAGCGAGAGGGGCCCGGAAGTGGGGGGGGGAAGTGAGCGAGCGAGAGGGGCCCGGAAGTGGGGGGGGGAGAGAGCGAGCGTGAGGGGGGTGGAAGGGGAGCCTCCCCCACCCCCTTGCGGGAGTTCCCAGTCTCTCCTCTGGCAGATTGCGGTGGAGAACAGCTTCGGGGGAGTTTACAGCCGCGAGAAGGCCCTGTGGCTAGGGGGAGTGGTCGAGGACTATTTCCTACAGAATGGTGAGTCGGGTACCGGGTACCGGGTGGATGGCGGGAGCCCCCAGCGGCCCGAGGCCGCCTCTCCCCCCCCCCCCCCCCCCCCGGGCAGAGCCTAAGTGGTCCATCCCTTCCTAGCCGACCTGGAGCAGGAGGAGGTGGAGGACTTCCTGTCGGACATCATGAGCACCGAATTTGATACTCTGATAGAAGATGGAAGCCTGCCGCAGGTCAGCTCCCCCCAAGTCACCAGGTTGTCCCCCATGCCTTCCCCGGCTGTTAGGGTAACCGAGTCTGGCCTCTCGCCTCTCATCCGGTTTTGCTGGAACGGAGTGGTGAAAATTGTCCCCGCCTTCAGGCTCTCCCCCTGTTTCCAGTCCATCCTCCTTAAAAGTGTCTCGAGTAAAATTGAGGCCCAGGCCACCCCTTTCCCCTCAGACCCAACAACCCCCTGGGAGCTGGGATTCAAACCCAGTTTTGCTTCCCAGGAAGCCTTCTTTCCTAACTCAAAAACATCAAAAGGCCTCCCCTTTGTCTCCCCTCTGACCTGTGACCATAAATGAGGACTCAGAAAGAATTCCTGGGATGGGGCTGGGGTCTACCAGGTGAGCCAGCAGCTCCAGACAATGTTCAGATACTACCAGAGAGGTGAGGAGCCTTTGCTGAAACAGTTCACCACTCAACTGGGCCAGAAACAGGTGGAAGTCAAAGCCACAGTCGCAGCCACAACCACAGCCGCAGCCACGGAAGTCCAGGCAGTCGATCAGACCAAAGGCGGCGACGACAACGGCTCAGACCAGGAGGAAAGAATAGATGGGGGAACTGAAGACATGGAGGTGAGGAGGAGCCGGGGTTGGCTAGGCCAGATTGATGCTCAAATTCCAGACTTTTCTGGTTGACTTGGGTCCCATCCTTCTATTCTACCCAGATCTTTTGGATCCCGACTCCCTCCCAACTGCACAATTCCCTGCTTTTCTTTTCTGAAAAATAACGGGTTAGACTAGATCATTTCTAAGGATTCTTCCAGCTCATAGACCAACCAGTACTGCCAAGGACAGCTAGAAATGAATCTCTGCCACAGATTGAGAAAACCACAAATTAACATCAGCTATAGCCCTTTGATGGAAACAGATTGTAGAGAAAACCACTTAGCCAGCGTCAGTGCAAAAGTAAATTTCTGGAACACTTGAACGAGTCTCTCCCCGCCAAGTTGACTTGAACTAACTACACCTAGCATTTTACATGATGGTTGAAGGTGTACGAAGAAAGCACAACTCCCCGGTGAGGTCAGTGCTATGACTATCCCAGTTTTATAGGTAAGGAAACTGAAGTTGAGAAGGATGTGACTTGCTCACAGTCATTCCCGTAGCTAGTAAGTTGTCTGAAGCGGCGTGTGAACTTTCACCTTCCTGACTCTTGTCCAAAGCTCTATCTGCTACATTCCCTGCTTATGAGAGGATTATTGATGATGGCTTTTTGAATAGACTCCTTAAACCAGATCCAAATCCACCTGGGTTATCCTGTCGACTAGTGAGCATTTCTCTCTCTTCTGCCAGAACAGTACTCGGTCAAATGCTTTCAGGAAACTACATGCAGTATTCTCATTATCTACCATTGTTTTTACCCTGGCAGAAAAACAATGAGGGTACTTTGTTTTTTATATTAAGGTTGGGCTCTGCACACATCTGTAAGAAAGCCTGGATGGTCCTCTTAAGTTTCTATTGCTGCTTTCTTGAGTTGTTGAGTGGTGTTCTTCCTGGCTCTTAGGTACAACTCAGGCCCAAGCGCTCTGTAAGCTTTTAGTAATCCTACAGAGGATTGATTGAAAACAGTATTTCACTGCCCACCTTGCTCCAAGTCGTGCAAGTTCCTGACTTGGTTTGGTGGGTCAACAGGCCTGTGGGCTTGACCCAGATTAGAGTTGTAGTAAATTGTCGATGAATTCTAGCACTCAGCCTGATGGGAACCTCTATGGGTTCTGAGGGACAGAACTCCAATTGGTCTGGAATTTCTGTCCTGGTTATTTCCCTGTAGGCCTTGAGACAGCACCTGAGGGTCATTGCCCACACAGCCACAGCTCACTTCTGTACTTGCTTCTTTCCCAGGATGCAGGCGAGGGCCCAGGACCACTCTTTTATCCTGGAATGCCCTCCTAGGCCTAGTTCTCCTCATGCCATCCTGCATTTATGATGTGGAATTGAGTAGTACACAACAAAGCTACCAGTTGGCACCTGTTCCTGCGTCCCTTCAGGAGGTCAGTTCCTTCTCTTTGGGTCTGGTGCACAGCATTGGTTCTTTTTCAGTCCCTGCCTTGGAAAGCTCTGAGGCACGCCCCTGGCAAGACCCTCATTGCCAGTGTCTGCAGACCTACCTGTCTCCGTAGGCTGATTGGGAAAAATGACTCGTTGTGATTTACCCAGTCTGGACTCAGTTTGGGGCACTTTCTGGCTCTTGGTGGAAGAGTTGGCGAGGTAGAACTCTGCTATCAAGGCTCTGCCTCTACCAAGACTCTTTCTGATCACTGTTTCCTCCTCTAGATTTTCAGTAATCCTGATAACCCTTTGAAGAAGTTCTACAGTTTTGCCAGAAATTGAGCTCAAACCCATTGATTTGTTCACGCACTCCATTTCTTAGCATCTTTAGAAAATTGGACCTTCTCGAGTCTCCCGGTGCTTCTTCCATCGTTCAGGATCTGCTTGCAGTCACCAGTTCATTGCCCTCCGTGGCTCAGCACAGGTCTGGTCTTATGTTGTCAATTTTTAGACTTATCTCTGATCAGAGAGCCTCAGTAAGAACCAAGTTCAAATCCCATCCCGAGACCCTAGCTGGACAGGTCATTCTTTTTTTTTTTTTTTTTTTTTTTGCTGAGGCAATTGGGGTTAAGTGACTTGCCCAGGATCACACAGCTAGGAAGTGTTTGAGTGTCTGAGACCAGATTTGAACTCGGGTCTTCCTGACTTCAGGGCTGGTGCTGTATCCACTGTGCCATCTAGCTGCCCCTGACAAGTCATTCTTAACCACTGCCTGCCTGACTCACTTTCCCCAAATATAAAAAATAGGGATGCTAATAATAGCACCGGCTTCACTGAGTTGTTGTGAGGATCAAATAAGATATTTGCAAAATTCGTTTAGCACAGTGCTTGGCGCACAGTAGGCCCTTAATAAACACTTGTTTGTTCCCTTATTATAGCCCCATCAGGTGCCTGAATCTTGGTTTGGCTTTCTCTTCACCCACATTCCCTCACCATGTCACTTTATCATTTTAATTTTCTCTCCTCCCTGACTCTTGGGCAATTTCAGCGCCTTCTTTGCTTTCTTGGCCACTTGGCACCTTGCCTATTTTTGTGTTTTTCTTTATTATACTTGCCCTTGATGGTGTGCTCTCTTCTTTTTTATGAGTTCCTTGGGCTTCCACATCAGTCTCTTTAGAGATTTGTCTTCATCAGAGCTGAGAGTCCCATCTCTGAGAAGGAAATTTCCAGAACATTATTTTAGTTTAGATTATTCCCCCCTACCCTCACCCCCAATCCTTGGCATCTGTTCTCCTGGAAGGGGGGGGGGGGGGGATGAGACACCTGTTGGGCCGCCCAGCAAACTAAGAGTTTCCATCGTTTTTGCATTAAACCAGTTTATCCCTCCAGGTTAAAAGAAAATCCATAACAGTCATTTCTTTCATCATTTCCTCTTAATTTGGAAATGGTTACCAAAACAAGTTCCCAAAATGGAGCTGCTTTGCTTTGAAAATGTTTAGCTGATAGCAGGTGGTACCCTGGGCCAAGCCTCTGAGGCCTTTTCTCTTTAGCAAAGAGACTACATTCTGTTCCCAGAGTGCTTTGCTGCTCTGCATCCGAATGTTTTCTTCTTGCAGTATTTCTTTCCTTCTCTCTCCCCCTCCCCCCAAGGTCTTCATAAATACTGCAGTTTTTCCACCCCCAGGCTATCCTGTCCCTATCCAGAGATCACTTGGCTGTACCTCCCTTCTCTTCCATCCTTTTCCCCCTTTTTTCTCTCCCTCCTCCCTCCCTTCCAACTCACTGGATGGATGGGACCCCGACGGATGATGGGTATAGCAGTCATGTGTTCGGTGACAGTCGTGACGTCGGCTTGGCTTCCTGTCAGGATTCCTCTTGTTCATGACCCCAACTTTATGCCTTCCTTTCTTTACAAGTGGGGACATGGCTCCTATCGGTGGTTCCTTCTCCTTTCTTTTCGGTGAAGGCATAGCTTTCAGTTGCTATTTGTCCTCCAGTTGTCTTCGTAGAGCTGTGTGGACGGAGGGCTTTTTGCTCCTTTTTGAGTTTAAAGTGGTTTTCAGATTCATTATGCAGCGTTCCTGCCCAGTCTAGAGCAATCCTTGTTAGTTGTACTCTAGGCCCTGGTGGGAGCCTGCCACCTACCATACCTGGTTTTAAGCCATGGTCCCCAAATTGGAAGCTGCTTACTTCCCCGGGCTTATTTATCTCCCCTTCTCTCCTCAGTTCCAGTAGAAATAGCACCTGTGGGCCTAAAACATCTGACTTCTGTGTTCTAGGCTTCCTTCTCCTTGCAATGCCATTTCTCCCCACGGAATCACCAGAAGGGAGCAGTCCTTTGGCATGTTACCAGTGTACATGGGCGGTTGCCAGCTTATTCACGAGTCTCATAAACCTCTCTCCTTTGTTTCCCTCTAGGTGACCGAAAGCAGGGAGTCTCCTGCCCTGCCCTATGGTTCCCAGGCTGGTCCATCGGCTACCACTAGCCTGACCACTATTGGGCCTGAAGCTGCTGAAGAGGGTTGGATTGTCATCCGGAGGAAAAAGAAGTGAGCGCCTAACTTTTTCCCCAGTGGGCTAGGCCTGGCCTTCCACATGTGCCCCGGGACCTTTCAGGGAGGAGCAGCTCCTGAGCCTTTTGCTCGATCCCGGGACATTCCTTGCACAGCTGTGAAACTGGCCTAGAGCACCCAGAGGGGCCCCAGTCCATGCAGAATCGCTCCTTGAGAGTGTTGTGTGTTTGGTTGTGACATTTACCCAGTGGCGGGTGATCTTTGGCAAATCACCTGACTTCTGGGCCTGTTTGTTTATCTGTAAAATGGGGACAAAAACGACTTCCCGAGATGGGAGGGATAGATGTTGACTTTGTTCTGCTTCTCAGAAGCTGGGGGAAGGAGAGGGGAATGGGGACATGAAGAAATGAAGCATGGAGTTTTCCCAGCCTTTGTTCATCTGTTTTTCCCCCTTCTACCCTTCACCCCCACCCCGTAACACCTCAGAATTAAGTCTGCTAGAAAGAGTGTTGAATGATGTAATAGAAGGGCCGCCTCTAGTCCCCACTCGAGAAGCAGACGTCTCTTTTCCTTCACCCTCATTTTATTCCCTTTTTCTCCCCAGTCAACTGTCACCTCAACTAAAGTAAACTTCAAAACTTGGTTCTTCCTGGTCCATTCCATCCTCCATACGGTTGCCAAAGCAATCTTTCCAGGGGACTTGGGTTATTATCCCACCTGTATTCCAATTCAATGACTCCCTCTTCTACGATCACCTGCAAACTGCTCAGCCTGGCACTTGAGGGCCCCCCACCCCCAACCTGCCAGCCAGCTCTTTTCCCCGTCGTTCCCCTATACTCAGTCCGGAACCTCCAAGCTACCCTTTCTCGTAATTGCCGGGCTGGGTGCTCGATTCGAGGCTTTATGTAGCGCAAGCTGCTAATTGGTGTTTGTGGGATGGTTGGGAACGCAGTTGGAAGGGGGCTTTCTTTGTATCCCCGATACTTAGCGCAGTTAATGGCTGAGAAATGCTTTCTGATTTGTTGGAGAACTGGGCCTCCAGGTTTGGAAGACCTCCAAGGAGGGAGGCTCCAAGCTCTACAGGCGACAGCACGTTGTCTGGGAGAGTGGTTCTGATTTCTAGGAACACCCCCTACCCCCCCCCCCCCAATCTGCAGCTTTGGAACTTCCACACCCACGGCCCTCCTCTCCATCTGCCTTCCCTCTAGTCTCAGTTCTGCTCTGGGTTACTAGGCTCCTGGCCTCCCTCAGACGGACGAACACACAGTAATCGGGCTTCCTTGGAACTGCAACCAAAACTGTATTTTTCCATTAAAACAAAACATCAGACTATCTCCTTTTGCTAGTCCCCCCAAAGCCCCGCTGTTGCCTGGTGTAGTGGTCCTGCCACTCGGGGGAAACAGGAGATGCTCAAATGCCTTCCGGTCCCAGCTGCATGCGAGGAGAGGGAAGGGCTGTCCAAGGTAGGCTTTCCTCCCTCTTCCGTTTTGTGGAGATGAAAATGACACTGAGAAGGGACTCGGAATCATCTGGAAGAGACTTTGGAGTCCCTGGCCCAGCCGACCCCAGTGGGTTATAGACGAAGGGATTGAGGCTCAGAGCGAAACTGGGAACTTGGGTCCGAGACTGTTAGTGTAGGACAGAACCTTAGAGACCATCGGTACCGAACCTTTGCATGGGAGAAACGGGTCCAGAAATGGGAAGGGAGACGCTGCTGACATCTGGGACCGGGGTGTGGGGGGGCCCTGGGCCTGACTGCGAAACGGACTTTTTCAAAGCCGTTGAGTTCTCCCCAGCGCCTGTTTTCGAGATGGTAAAATGGAGGCCCAGACGAGGGACCTCGGACCTTAAGAGTGTAAAAGTGGGGGGAACGTTTTGAGAAGGAGAGAAGCCCAGACACACGGACTTAGCACCACATGTCAGAGTTGGGGGGGGGGACCCTTGGAGAGTCAGCCAGCTCGCCCATTTTATAAATGGTGAAACAGGCCCGTGGGGCGTGCAGCCTGCCCAAAGTCACAGCACAGCTGAGGCCTTTTACATAGGGGTGCAGGGGGTGGGCAGGGCAGCTCTGGTTTTACTTCCCACCCGCCCCAAGTGAAAAACAGGACGTTGGAAATTACAAAAAAACAAACCCCTCACATTTGGCTAAAATGTCAAAGAGCGAACCCCAAAAGAGGATCAAAAGTGGCCACGATCTGGAGTTCAAGTAACAAGGGGCGAGCGGCTTGAGGGCTAGTGCTCAGCCCTGGGGGCCCTGCTTGGAGATGGAAGGAGAGGCTTCCGGCTCTGGGCCTGCTGCTACTGCAGAGGCCGAGGCTTCCTCCTCCTCGCGGGACTCGAGGATGGAGGGACCCGCCTGGAGCTCGTCCCCCCGCCCAGCTCGGGCCAACACATCCATCCATCGCCTCTGAAGTTCCTCAGTCTCTGGGCTGAAGTACCAGGCCAGGTGACTCTGGGTGATCTTGAAGACGTGGCGCCTCTCCTTGTGCTCATTGGCCTCTGGGGCCCCCACCTCAAAGCCAATAAGGGGCAGGCTGCGCTGGGCCTTCACGTCCTGGGTGGGACAGATCAGATCTGTGACCATGATCTCGGTTGGAGCACCCCCCCCCCCACACACACACACATACACACTTCCATCTCCCCGGCTTCCCTCCAGGGACAGTGTCCCTGGCTCCCAAAGCCCATTTTCTCAAGCTGCCCCTAATGATTCCCTGTTTCTTTACACTTCCTGTGGTTAAGCAGAAGCCCAGTTGTCAGTGGGAAGCATTCACCCTGTATCCCCTGTGTGTTCTTCCTCCACCCCCCACTCTCCTAGGCCGCAGAAAAAAAAGATAGGAAGAGAGGGAAATACGAGAGACCCGAGGGAAAAGAGGAAGGATGAAGAAGAGGAAGGGGAAAAAGTGAGAAAGAGGTGGGTCTTGACAAAGGGGAAGCGCTTTTCCCTCTGTTCCAGAGGGAGAAACTAAGGAGGTCCAGGGGGAGAAGAGCTCCCCGCCCCAAGGAGTAAAGTGCTCTGCTTATGGCTACCTGGAAAAGGGAAGATGGGTGTGGGGCGGGGGGGGGATGGGCTCACCTGAGGGGCTCCATAGATGTAGAGGACGAGGGGCTCGCTCTCGGGGACCACAAACCAGGCCTTGTGCCAGCCCTTGGCACCTTTCTCCATGTAGTGCATGAAGCTGCAAACGAGGCTGTTCTCAGCAGCCACCGATGCCTGTTTCTGGGCCGGGAAGGAAGCCAGGGTTAAGGTCGGGGGGGGGGGGTCTGAGTCTGACCCTGCAGGAACGGCTAAGGCAGCCCCCTTCTTTGGGGCCAGGGAGAGATCGCTCACCTCTAGGATGGAGCGCCTCCGCTGGGGCGTGTTCTGCCCCGGGATCGGGCTAGGCCCCTGGGCCCCACGCAAGGCAGTGTAGCAATCCAGGCACACTCGATTGGAGCGGTTGTTGTCATAGACCAATCGGGCCCTGAACTCCGAACACTTGCCGCACACCACCTGGGAGCCGGGCCGGGAGAGACCAGTGGTCAGGACCCTTGGTCTGCTTCAAGGAAGCCAGTATTGGGGGGTGGGGGGAGGGCAGGCTTTGGGAGGAACAAAAAAGGAAATGGGAGAAGAGGCTTAGCAGTTGGGGGTGGAAGGGAAGACATCCGCCCTCCACCCGCTTCCCTCGTCCAGGTTGGGGACCCCGGGCCACATCCGCCAGTAACGTGGGGCCCGGCCCGTACTCACGTGGCCACAGGCTTTACAGTGGTGCCTCCGTTTGGTGATCGGGTTGAAGGGCTCCTGGCAGCACATGCACATTGTCACCTCCTTCTCTCTGATGGGCGTCGGGGCCCGCTTCCCAAGATCCACATTCTGAGGGGAACCCCGGCCCCAGTGAGTCCCTGTGAGAGCACCAGTGGGCTCTCCACTCTGTGTACTCAGACCTTCCTACACTGTCGTCCCAGCCTCTTACTTGGTCTTAGCAGAGGTTTGAGTTTTGAGCCTGACATTCGAGGCTCTCCGTGGTCTGACTCTTAGGCTGTGAATGTGACCCCCTAACATGACTCGCCCCCACTCTCAGTCTTCCTCCTGTGTGACCCCAAGCCCGGGAAGAACTCATTGGGTGGCTTCGGTCAGTGAGTTGCCTATGTAGGCCTGGGAGAAAGGGAGAGGAGAGGGGTTTGGGGAAAGAGCAGCAAGTTCCCCCCCTCTCCAATTACCGGGGAGCTGGGGGGGGGTCTCATCCTCCTCTCGGTGGGCTGAGTTAAACAGTCTGAAGGTCTCCAGGGTACGCTCGTGCTTCATGAGGGTGGCGTGGATGGCCTGGCGAGGGGGATTGGAGCTGAGATAAGAGGGCGTGGGGGACAGATCCTCCCAGAAAGGGCCCGTGGATGCGGAAGGAGACTCCTTACAAGAACTGGGAGGCTGCTCCCACTGCCTGCCCCCCGCCTTCTCTCTCTGCCTCTGGAGAGGGGAAGGCTGGGGGAGTGCAGCCAGGAGAAGGGGCCGTGCCCACAGTCACACAGGGGATCAGGGCCTGGATTTCTGGGAAGGGAGAGTGCTTCAGGGCAGCAAAAACAAAGAGTGCCCTGGGCTGGGAGCCGGGGGAGCCGGGTCCCACTCAGCCTCGGTCCTTCACCGACTGCTGTGGGATCCTACCTCTCTAGGCCTCAATTTCCCCTAGAATGATGGGATGAATTCTGTATATGGTGTGGCTTGTGATGAGGGGAGGGGGGAAAGGACGGGAATCAAGAGCAGAGCTCATGACTTGGCCAGCTTCATGTGGCCTCCCTCCCCATGCCCCCTTTCTCTCTGATTTGTCCTACTGCAGAGGACTGACCGTCGCCCGGGCTGGGCCAAGCTTGGACCCAGCCGCCGGGAGCCCGAGCCGCCCAGGGAGCTCATTACCTGAATCCAATCCTTCTTCTCTTCCTCAGTCCTGAAAAAAACCAGACAGGAAGAAGCTCGTTGCAGTAGGAGCTAGGGCCGGCCAAACGAGGCAAAGTCCCGCTGCGGGTAGATGGCTTCTCTTGCCATGAAACCGCATGGTTTCTCTGTGCCCGGCTTTGCCATGGGCGAGATGGAACAGGTAGAACTCCTTGGAGAGGGAGAGCCAGGCTTGGGGGGGAGGAACCTGGCCATTCTGCCGCACAAACATTTGGGGAGCGGAGCCCTTTCGCTTCACGGACAATGGCTGGCTGGCAGCGGCCAAGCCTTTGCCAGCCCCGACTCCCATGAGGAGCTGAGGAAAGCCGTCCCGGGGTGAGGAAGTACCTGGCCTGCAGCTCCAAAGAACGCTGTTTCCCGGATACCAGGAAGGTTCGGGGCAGGTTCAGGTTGGAACTTTCCTTCAGCTGGTGGAAGACATGGAGAATGTTAGGGTAACCCCCCCCTCCAGCTCCCTCAATCGTCCGTTTTTGTGCCCCCCCCCAACCCAACCTCAAGGCCCGCCGGACCTACCTCGAGGCCGTCCACGTCTATGCAGGCTCGCACGCTGAACTTCTGACCCAGGAGTCGAAGCTTGGGGACGCAGTACAGTAAGCGGTCGTTGAACTGGGAGGCGAAGAGAGGGAGCACGTGGAGGAAGACCGCGGGGACGGAGGAGCCCAACCCCCTGCTGGGCCCCGGCCGCCACCCTTACCAGGATGAGGTACCGGTCCTGAGTGGTTCCGTTCTTGGCAGACAGCTTGAGGATGTGACCCTCCTTGATGAGCTCGTTCGCGGGACTGACGATGTCCTCCTCCCCTCCCAGCAGCTCGTAGACCTTCAGGAGTTTGTGCATCCTCTCCTGGGGAGAGGCAGGGGCCAGGCCGGCCCGGTGAGGTCTCTCCCCTGAAGGCGCACCCCACCCCCCCTCCTGGCACCAGCCAGGGTGCCCACGGAGCCTCACCATCTTGCGGATGGCAGCATTGGAATGCTCAGCCGCGGTAGCGATCAATTCCAAGGATTCTGGGAGACAGAACGGGAGCTTCAGAGCGGGGCGGGCTCGCTGGCGCCAAGAAGCGGGGCAGGAGCTCTTCCGCCCAGCCGCCCGTCTGCCCGCCCATCCACTCCTTCCAGAAATCCATCCAGGTAGCACTCAGCACCCAGCGATCACTCTGGAGAAGCGCCCCGTGCCCGCGCCACCCGCGGCCGGGACACTCACTCTCTGCATCCTTGCTGTCTGGGGAGCCGTGAGGAAGCTTGAGCAGGTAGTCCTTCAGCAACAGCTCGTAGCGGGGGATGCGCTGTACGGGTTCCAGCATGTGGTGCTGCAGGGTGAGGTTCCCACAGGCCTCCTCTTTCTGGGGAAAGGGGGCCAGACCGGGGGTCAGCCAGAACCCCACGGTGTGGCCGCTCTGGGCTGAGAACCTCGGGGGGCGCCCCCGCTCACCTGCACCTCATGGATGATGACCTTGAAAGGGGCTGAGCGCTCCGTCCACGTGTTCACCAGCTCCACGGCCCTGTCGAAGTTCTTGACGTACTCACCGTACATCTTCAGGAAAGGCGCCAGCTTCTGCAGGATGTCCCCGATTCGAGGGTATCGGTCCCTTTGGGGGGAGCAATAGGAAAGACGAGGGTTAGAGATGCCCCTTCTTCCCCCCTTTTGAGGACTGGCCTTGGCTTTCATCAGCAAATGGGCCCGCCTCAGTCTCTTCATTCCAGAAGCCCCCCAACACGCGCTACAGGAAGGAACTGAGGCCGAAGCCGGGGGGAGGAGCCGCTTGCGGAAACCCAGTGCCCGACGCGGCCGCCCTCACCACTCCTCCATGCGCTTCTCAAGCTCCGGCAGCAGAAACTGCTGGTGGAAACAGTAGATGGAGCAGATGTTGGAGAAGATGCCATGGACCACGTCGGCTGGGAAGGAGCTTCGGGTTCGGGCCTCCTCCAACAGCCGGGCACAGAACACCTGGCGGGGTAGAGGCGGAGCTGTACCCGGGGCCGGGCAGCGCCTTCAGTGACCTGGCGGCTCAGGTGGGGAGCTTCCGGGGACGGCGACAGGATGCTGGCGTTAGAAACTGAAGCAGGTCAGGGGGAAAGGGCTCTGGAGTTTGGGTCGCTCTTGGCCCTTGTGGTGGAGCGATTAGCATCTGGGCCTACGGGGGCGACCCCAAGGAAGCTTGGGGTTTGCCCTCGGGGGGCTAGCTTCAGTTGGAAGGGTCAGGGTTGGAATCAGGATGTGCTGTGGGGCTGGAGCTCCCTCAGGGTTCGCTTCGTTTGAAGCAGAAGGCCTGCCAGAGGTGGCAAGCTCCCTTTGCTCCCTTGGGGCCCCGGGAGCAGAGGGTGCCCCCTAGGGGGCAGTGCCAAGGGGCGCTACCTGGTCCAGGAGGTGCAGGCGGGACACATAAGCCTTTTCGGTCTGCAGGAGTTCGTTGGCAATGTGAAACACTTTCTGCTGAACTGTGAGCTGTGGAGAGGACCCGGTGGGGGACGTGAAGGGAAGCCCCCCCCCCCCAGCTGGGGAGCCAGAGACCAGGGGCCCCGCCGTCCCGGCCTGGGTTTGCCCGTGACCTTCTCCCCTCCTGCACCCCTGCCTACCTCTGAAGAGTCCTGCCTCTCCATTCTGGGCCTGGGCAGCCCCTCCCTCCCCTCCTCTTCATCTTCCTCTTCTTCCTCATCCAGGTCACTGTCTGCCTCCGGGGGGCTCTGTGGGGGCTGCAGAGGAGCAGCAGGGAGTGGGCCCCCTGGGGGTCCCGGCATGGCCTCAGCGCCCCCCTCGCCGCCGCCATTGCCACTGCTGCCGGCATTGGCGAAGCAGGTCTCCTCGCCGGCGGAGGGCGAGCTGATGCTTCCTATGCCGCTGTCCCGGTTGGGCACCTTCTCCCCAGGAGCGGACAGGAGGGGGCACGGGGAGCCCTCTCTGGAGTCGGAGCCTGTTGTCAGCTCTGAGGGCCCGAACCCCCCTGCCTCGGGTGCCAGGATGGCAGGCTCTCTGGAGGGGGCAGAGAAGCATGGCGCAGAGCCAAGTCTCAGGTCTCTTGCTTCTCCCACCCCCCCCCCCGCCTCGAGTCCACGCCACCCCCCTCCAACACTTCCTTTCCCTGCCCATCTGAAGCCCCACCCTTGCTTCTCCAACACAAGGCTGGCCCTGGCCAGCCCCTGCTGCCCACTCACCTCTCAAACCTCTCGATCAGGGAGGACACAGCCGAGCCCCCCCCCAGCTGCCTCGGCACGAGGCTGGGAGGCCCTGCTTAGCCTGGGGTCTGCGGGGAGCGGGCGAGAGGGAGGCGGAGGGATGGGTTCCAGCAGGGGGGCCAGCCGAGGCCCCAGGAGGTGGGCTGGTTTGGGGGGCACTGAAAGACAAATCGGAGGGGGTAACCCCCCACGGGCACTAGGCAGACCCTCTCCTCTGGGATGCCCTCCCCACTCCCCCTCATTTCTCTTTCTCTTTCCTCCCCATCCCCACCTCCCAAACACACACTTACCCTGAGGCTTGGGCCCTGCGGCCCTCTTGGAGGGGGAGGGTTTCAGACTGGGGGTGTCACCAGGCCTTCCCTGGGGGGCGGGTTCCAAGGAGAGACTCTTCACCAGTAGCCGCGGCCCTGGGAGCAGCCCTGGGAACAACACAAAAGTGGGCAAGGTGCCATGGAGCCTAGGCCAAGCTGTAGACCCGGGCGGGCGCAGGCCGTGCTCAGGAGCAGGCGCAGCCCATCGCCAACTGCCTCAGGGGGCACCTTCCCCATTGGGGGTCGAATGAGGGTCGGGGCCCAGTGGGCACCAGGATCCTAGGGGGCCGCGAGGAGAATCCGAAGGGCTCGCCACTCCCTCCGTTGCCTCCTTTCTGTCCTCTGCTGAGGGGGCAGGGGGGGGACAGGACGGGCCCGGCCACGTGTGGGATGGCGGGACGTGTTCAACTGTGGACCCGACCTGGGAACGAGAGGGATGATCCGTTCTAGGGAGAGACAGGGAAGGGGGGTGGGGGAAGAGGGACAGGGCTGCGAAGGACCTGAAGAAGGGCCCAGGGAGACAAAGATGGCAGGGAAGAAGGCGATAGGTCTCACGGCAAGAGGGAGCTGTGGCAGTTTCTTGAGCTGAAGGGATGAGCCTTAGCCCAGAAGCTGCCAGGGTCCTCCCTTGTCCATGGAGGGAGCGTTGGGTCACGTCCTGATTCGGGAAAGCGGATGTTTTAGCCTTTGACCTTGTGAGGTGGGCCCACGTGCATTGTGGGACCTCCAAGAGGCCACCAGATCTTTTTGATACCCAGAGGAGGTCAAGCAGGGACTGTGTGTGTGATCTCCCCCATCCCATGATGCCCTGCCCCTAAGAGCTGCTAAGATGGCAGAACAAAATCCAAGGCTTTGAGAAAGCTGGGGCTGCCTGGAAGTGCCAGCTTTGAGGTCTCAGGCCTTGGTTTCCAATCCTGCTGACAAGACTTCTCTCAAATGTGGACTCAACTAACGATCAGATAGCATTGATTAAGCACCGGCTGTATGCAATGCATTGTGCTAAAGGCTTCCAGGACTCTTCTTGGATGTGGTGGTGACTGCTCCCCCCGCAGCTGTGCCATCCGAAGGGGAGAAACAGTGGAGATCTAATTGCCTCGGTTCCCATCTCTGCCACTTCTAGAACAACGGTAAAGCAGGTGCTGCCTTTACTCCCATTTCACAAACGACAAACCAACAGCCCTAAAATGACCACCTGTCAAACAGAAGCGCTCCCCTGCCCCCAAATGCACCCTGGAACACCAGCAAGGAGAAAGGCCATTGGGCTGGAAGGGCGCAGAGGCAGCCCCCCAGGCTTGGGCCTCAAGCTCCTCCAACTTCCCCTCTTGAGAAGAGAGCCAGACCCAGAGAGCCAGCGGCCAAGGCGAGAGATGAAGGCAACGAGCCGGTTCAGCAGCCACAGCGTGCCAGGCAGCGGGCTGAGCGGTTTACCCAGGTCATTTCATTCGGCAGCACCAGGGGAAGAAGCGGGCAGGCAGCCGAAGCCCACCGGTCCTAACTCTGAGGTGGGCTGGGGGGGTGAGGGGAGGAGGGCGGGACCCGGCCCTTACTGGTGAGGGAAGAGGCTGGCCCCCATAATGTCAGGGCCCTCCCTCCTCCCCACCACCTTCAAGGCCAACAACAGGCCAATGGAGGGCGAGCGAATTCAAACCTAATGGCCCCTGGTCTCAGCAAAGCCCTCCTGCCACCCTTAGGGTCAAAATGGAGAAACGCGGGCACGGCAGTAGTGTGGGGGTGGTCTGGGTCACTGACTGGAGGGAAGGAGGCGGGGGGGGGGAAGAGAAAAGATAGTGGGCCAGAGGCAGACCCCCACCGTGCTAAAGGACACAGGCAGATGTGTTCAAAACCCAGGGAGCGGCCCGGGGCTCTGCAGTAACCCCAAAGCCCAGAGCGAGTTGCCCTTAGGGCCTATTGCCAAACCAGGGGAGCCTGAGCTGCCGCCTAAGGGAGGCTTGGGCAAGGAGGTGTGCCCCTGAGGGTCACAGCCTGCCCTCCACTTGAGCCTTCTCTTTTCCAGCTCGAAGTCTCGGTCAAAGGATTGGGCTGAGCCTCAGTTTCCTGGGGCAAACAATGCCCTCTGCTCATTTTGGCCCCCTGCCTTCTGAGGTCTCTCAACCCAGAGTAGCTTCCTCAGCTCAAGAAGGGGGGTTCTGGGTTGCTCCCTAGGCCTCTGATGGGCCTGTGGGCCCCTGGAGCCCTCCCACTGGTGCAATCCCAGGAGGCGACTTTTTCTCACTTGCCCCGGCAAAGGCCAACTTTGGGCCCGGGATTTGTTTCTTTCTGATTCGAATGGGCCACCCATAGGTCCTTGGCCAAAGGCACTGTCTGGGTGCTGACGAGTCAGATGAACCCCGAGGGGCGGGGCTTCCCCTCCCGGATTCATCCCTTTATTTCATTATTTCTTTAGATCTCTTGGACTTAGCCAGAGAGGAGATCCTTTGCCTCAGTTGCCCCGAATGGGGCGGGCAAACTCAGACCCGATGAAGCTTCACGAGGCCGAGGGTTCCCCTTGCATCCGGGGCCATCTTGATCTCTGTCTAGCCACTGGCCCCAGATGGCTCTGCTGGGGAAAATGAGGCAGGGGATCTTGCCTGGTCCTCCCTCGCTTGCCCGTCATGACATCACCTCCCTGAGGTCATGGACAGAACAAGCCCAACCACCCGATCCATCCCCACTTGGTGACCCCAGATCCAACAGGCCCATGGGACCGGGGGGGGGGGAAACCTCCCCCAGGGGGGCCAGCAGCACAAGGCCCGGCCCCTGGACCCAAAGGCACGCAGGTGTCCAGGGAAGGTACCCCAAACCCGCCCTCCCGGAGGTTCTGCCTTGGCCCCAAGGAGCGAGCCATCCTCCCCCGCCTGCCACTGCTAAGAGCGGTGGCCTGAACCCTGGTCCCGAGTGACAGGTGTTTCCTTCCCCCGCCAGGGCCCCTCGGCCCCACCAGGCAAACATCTGGCCAACTTCGGCTCCACATCTGTCTAAAGCATTAGGGAAAGTGGGGCTGGTGACTCAGACCTTGGGAACTTAAAGGTACAGGGTCCCTTTTCCTGGAGGCCGCGCGAGGAGCCTCGGCCAGCCTTGGCGGCCCGCCGCCTCTCCCCGCTGTTCCACGGGGGAGCCTGGGCCTGCACACCCACTTGCTGTAATTGGAGTCCCAGACCCAGACAGAGGCTGGCTCCCCAGGAGGGAAATCTGAGTCTGATTTACTTTCCAGATAGGGGCTTCTGCAGCCCCGGGCGCTCG
Source organism: Myrmecobius fasciatus (assembly GCA_023553655.1). Classification (NCBI taxonomy): domain Eukaryota; kingdom Metazoa; phylum Chordata; class Mammalia; order Dasyuromorphia; family Myrmecobiidae; genus Myrmecobius; species Myrmecobius fasciatus. Next base: position 23,896 of record JAJPUD010018972.1, read on the forward strand.
GGCGGAAGACCGGCCCTCCCGGCCCTTCCCACAGTGGGCACGCTCATTTCCTCTCCCGCCCAGCCTGGATGGCCCCTGGCATCTGACCTCCGATCCCGCACCCGGCGAGATCCCGCCCCAGGAGCCCCAGCCGCCGAGCACGGGGGCCCCGAGCCCACCCGGACGGGCTGAGCCTCGGAGATCCACCTCCAGCCTTTCCTCGCTCGCGCCACCATCTGGCCCCCTTTCCACCCTTTTCCAGCATTACTCAGCCTTCCGGCCAAACTGGCTCCTGAGCCGTTCCTCGAACCTGACACCCCACCTCCTGTCTCCTGGTCCCCAGCCCCCAACGTCTGCAATGCTCTCCCCCTCCTCAAGGCCTCCCCTTCCCGGCTTCCTCCCCGTCCCTCCCCGGTGCACAGTAGGCACTTCAGAACCGTTCCAACCCAACGGAACCCTAGACCTCGTGTTCCCGAGGGGTACCGTTAATGTTTGCTCATCGCTTCCTGAATTCTAGAACCCAACAGACCAATGAGTGCGCAGGGGCGGGATTTGGAAGTTGGCGGTCGCCCCTGAGGTGGCAACGCTGGCGCTGCCCATTGGGCATCCCTCCCAGCCCTTGTGCAGGGGCCATTCTTGAGGGCTGGGCTTGACTCCTGCCATTTGCCCCAAGATGGAGAGCCGGGAGCTCAGCGACCAGGGGCTAACCATGGGATGGGAAGGCAGGGAGGCTGAGGGTAGCCCGGTCTAGCCAGACTAGTCCCAGCTCTGCCTCAGGCTCGCTTTGGGGTCTTGAGTCAGCCTCGGTTTCCCCCTCAGAACGATAAGGGTGCCCCGAGCCCGTTCTCAGTCACTCCCCCACCTTTCCAGGCCAACATCCTTCTCTAGTTACACAACTCGAGCCTCCTCCTTGGCCTCCGGCCTCCCCACTGCCACCAAAGCGATTCTCCCCTGCTCAGGAAGTCCTCCTGGCTCCCTAGGACCGCTAGAATCCCAGACACATCGCCCTAGTAGGCCTCCCTGGGCCCCAGCTGCCCCGGGCAGTCCCTCATTGCTTCCCCTCCGCCCTTTTGGCAGTGGGGTCAAACTGTCCCCGGACGCAAAGCCCGTCGCCCCCTTGGATGGAGAGTCGCCCTCCTTCCTTCCGGCCCCTTGCCATCCCCAGTCTCTAGGAAACAAGGCCCCTTCTCACTCCCTCCTCCCCCTCTCCATCCTGCCTCCATCAGGAAGCTAACCTTATCCCCAGAGCAGACAGATGAGGGAACTGAGGCACACAGAGATGAAATCGGTTCTGGACCCTTAAGTACAAAGCAGATCTCTCAACCCCCCGAGGCCTTTTCCATTCACGGGGGCTCCCCTGTCAACAAAAAGAGCTTCATCCCTGGAGGGGGGAGTATTTGGATACAGATACTGCCCCCCCCAAGAAAGAAGATTCTTCTTAGGGGAGGGGGGGGGGGAAGGTGTCTCCACTGAAAGTTAGAATAAGATAGAGTAACTCTCCGGGCTTCCTCAGTTTCCCTCATCTGCCATCTAGTCCCACTTGATCTGACTCAAGGGAAACTGGAGCAGCCCAAAGTAGGGAACTAAGGTTCTTCCCTCTACCAGAGCTGGGAAAATCGCCTCCCCTGCCAAGTCACCTCTTCCTCCACACGGAGGCTTCAAGAGGGGGGAGACCTGCAGAGTCTGGCCAAAGGAGGCGCCAGCCCCGCTCTGGGACGGCAGCCAGATCTGGGATCTATTCCCCAGCAGCCAGGGCTCGGGCAGTGACGGCTGCTGTCCTCATTAGGGGACGTTCGCGCTCACCGGCCCTCATCCCTCCGGCCGGCCTCGCTCACTCATCACGGCCTCCGTCTCCTCTGGAAAATGGGGGGAAATGCTGGGAGAAAAGTACCCTGCAGCAGGCCTTGGAGGGATTCTTGCAGGCCAGACAGGGCCCATCTCTGTGCCTCAGTTTCTCCTCTTCTGCAAAAGGAGAGCTTCTAAGGGCCATTCAAGCTCCCCATCTATCTCTGATCTCCAAGGGGCCCAAGGCTGAGCCTGAGCTTGCCCTTCAAGGCCCTTCCCCAGCAGGCCTGGGCCCTCCAGCCAGCTCCCCACTGTTCCCCCTGCTCAGTGAGTTCTGCGGCACCCTACAGACACTAGACGGCACCCCCAGGATGCCCAGCCATCCGCCCCCTCCCCGAGGCCTTGAGTGGCCTTTGCCTTTCGTGGGGGCTGGCTGCCAACAAGAGCTTCATCTGTGGGGGGAAACAAGTGTTTAGATCCAGAACCCCCCCTCCCCCAAGGAGAAGGCGTCTTCCTAGGGGGAGGGGAAGGCTGTCTCTGTTGAAAGGTAGAATAAGATAGAGTAACTCTCCAGGCTTCCTCAGTTTCCCTCATCTGTCATCTGGTCCCAAAGTAGGGAAGGACCTTGGAGTGCAAGACTCTCAGAAGTGGCCCGGGGTGAGGATCACTAGCTTACAACTGGCAAGGGGCCCCAGAAGTCCCCTGAGTGCCCCCCTGTGGGTCAGAGACCATGGTTAGGGTCGGGGGATGATGGGGCCCAAGGGGGCTGAACTGGGCTCAGTGTCCCCGGCCCTGCCCGTACTCAGCACCGCTTCAAGGCTCCAGCTGTCCCTGCTGCAAGGGCTCCTGGGACCAAGGCCCAGTTGGCGCATCCTGCCCTGTTTGCCACACCTCTCTGCTCCAGGCTGGGTCGATGCCCCTGGCCAGCCAGATTCTAGTTCCCCTTCAAGGCTACCTCGAGGAAAGTCCTTGCCAGCTGTGTCACCGGGCCTAGGGCCACAAGTGGCAGGAGGAGCCCTGGCTTCCGGGGTCCTACCAGACAGAGGCGGGGATGAGGATGCTGGGCCGGGGCTTGGGTTTAGGCACGGGGACAGGCCTGGCTCTGATGGCCCCCCCCCCCCCAGGACCACAGGGTGTCTGAGCTACAAAAGGCATAATGCGTGGCGGCCCAGCTCGGAGCCCTTCACAGAGGAGGCCCCAGGGCCTCGGGGCCGGGAGGGTTCCCGCGGCACGCGCCACAGACTGAGCTCCCCGGCTCTGACAGCCTCGACTGGTTTCTCCATCATTCCCCCTTTCCCCCACGCTGGCATCAAGCAGGCCGGGGCTCTTAGCTGCCCCCCCCCCCTCACGGCACAGCCCTTTTGAGACTTAGAGGCGCTGCACGGGTCACAGCCTGGCCCCCCTGTCCAGGAGACACATCCCCAGCCCAGCATCCCCAATGGGGGGGCCCCCAACTGAAAACTGTCCAGCTGTGGGGAGTGTGCCCCTCCCTGCTGCTGCTGGACCCCGGCTCTGTGTCACAGCAGCTCAAAATGAGCTGCTGAGCTCATTGAACTTGTGGTCCACTCAAATCTCCAGCTCTTTTTCAGGAAAAGTGCAGCCCCAGTTGGGTGTCCCCCTGCTCTGGCTCCCTGGGTCAGGAAAGTTTTCTTTACCCAGGATCCAAACCCTAATGATTGGCAGAGACCAACCCCTGTGGCAATAGGACCCCCCCCCCAGGGGCCTCAGTTTCTTCCTCTGTAAAATGAAGGAATTGGGGTTAGGGCTCTGAGGGCCTCCAAGTATCTTAGGGTTAACGTGGGGGAGAAGGAGAGAGACAGAGAAGAGATCAGGGCAGGGGGCCCCC
>JAJPUD010018973.1:0-27504 GCA_023553655.1 Myrmecobius fasciatus
CTAACCTTCTCCGGAGTTCTTTCAAGGTAGATCTTTTATAGAAGTGCGTTGTAGTCCAAATGCTTGGCGAGGACCTCACTCGGAAACCAGTTTTAAAGTTTACTTTGTCTGGGTTGGGGGAATGTCGGAGGGAGTTCACAGAGAAAGCTGTTCGCAGTTCGCCATCTTGGCTCCGCCCCCCCAGCCCAACTAATTCTTAAAAAAATAAAAACAACAATTTGGAAATATGCAAAAGAATCATTAAATGTTTATATCTTTTAACCTAGAGATTTTACTTTGCTTATATGCCAGGAAAATCAGCGACAAAAATTAAGGTATATGTGTATATGTATATATGTATATATTTATACATAAATACAAAGAAGTTACAGATATTCAAGGTGGAATCTTTTATGTTAGTAAAAAATAATTAAAAGAAAGTTGCAGTTATGTTGTGCAGTAAATGCAGCACAGCCCTGGAGTCAGCAGGATCTGAGTTCAAATCTATCCTCAGACACTTGACACTCAGTGTGTCATCCTGAGCAAGTCACCTAGCTCCAATTGCTTCACAGACACCTCCTCAAAAATACAGGAAACAAACTGGATGCTTATTAACTAGAAAGTGATAAACAAGTTGTAAGAATATATGAGAATTCATGGAAACATGATTCATATGAATGGATGACAAAATACAGTAAATAAAACCAAAAGTAAATAAAATGATTACAGTGAAAGAATGAATTGAAAAAAAAAAACTTTTATTAAATGCTTACTATGAGCAAAATACAGTGCTAAGCAATGAGGACACAAAGAAAATATTAGGAGAGTGCCTTCCCTCAAGGAACTTGCAATCTAAAGTAAGAGATATCACCTATAAGAGGTTTCTGCAATAAGTCAGATGAAAAGGTCTTAAAATTCTTAGAATACAAGAGCAAATTAGAAATATAAATAAATTCATTTTTCCCAAGCCAATTCCATTGCTAAGTCCAAATCTGTTTCTCATATTGAACCATTTGATAAGAGGTTTCTTGTCTAGATACTCAATAATTGTAGTTACTGGGAGAGAAACTTTGGGGTAGAGTGTGGTTGGACGAGGTGGTTGCACCTCCCACAGAGGCAGTTGCAGGATGTTTTTCCATAATGGCTGCTCTACTAGATATGTGTGGGAGCCAGGTGTGAAATAGAGTAGAAGAGTATAGGAGGAGATTGGCATTGTTTCTACTAGAGCTTTTGGACTTATCTGGGCTTTTGTGGTGCTAGTTGATTAGCATTTTGTGTTAATGGTGATAGAAATGGCTGGTTCCCTCTCCTTGGGGAAATCTATTCTTCATAACATCTGTGAGTCTGGGTTCATGGTAAGCAAATTTAACACTAAAATGAAGCTGAATATTCAATAACTGTCCTGAATGATTCCTGCCCTGGAAAATAAAATAGGAATCATCTTCTTCCTTGCAAAATGACATTTGATGATAGAATTTGTAAAGACTATTTGCACTGGCATAGGAGCTTCCTATACTGATTAAATCATAGGTCAAGATCCAAAAGCATATCACATTTATAACATAAGAAACATATACTTTAACTATGAATCTAAGAGTTAGTTGTGATTTTCTTTCAGTTATATTTGTAAGTTTCAACCACAAATATAAATTCACAATTTAATATAACTCTAAATGTAAAATTTTACTGAATACTATCATTAGAAAAGAAATACAAATTTATGATTTTCTACAAATTAAAAAAATATACTTCCTAAGAGATAATTCATACTAGTTAATATGAAGAATTTTATTACAAAGTTAAAAGAATAGACAACACAGTTTTGAGGAAGCTTTTGAGAAATTTCATTTAAGGAATATGAATCTCTTTCAACATGGATGGAGAGATGAATAAAAGTCCTCAAAGGTATCCCTCACAGTGTCAACAGTGTTGTTTAATGTGAAACCCACACATTAAAATCAGTGCCCTACACAGTCCAATTCATGTAAGTAAAGACTATTTCTAAAGAATAGGAAGCTTGGTTATACTGTGAAATGGTGTCAGGCACCACTCTTCTATGGTTAAGAGTATGAATTTCTAGAATAAATGAACAACTTAGTGAAAAAACATGTAGGGAAACTGACAATAAAATATGCTCAAATATTTATTATGCATACTTTGATTTGTATAAACACTGAATTAGAAGTTACTATGGATAACTAATATTTTCATTTAATAAAGAAACTAAAGGTTCAAGTAGAATTTTTTTTCTTATGCATTTCTCTTTAGTCCCTGTTTTTATCTTTCTCTCTCTTCCCAGCCTCCTTCCACTCTGTGTCCAGTCCCCCATCCCTGCTCTATAGTAAGTAAATGACATTGACTCTACTTCATTTCAGAAGAACATCTGTAATGCCCAGCTGCACATTGGCGTTTGGGTAAGATTTGATTGATGGTGTAGTTGAGTATAGATTTACAAATGTGGCCCAAGGCCAGTTTCCCTTTATTTCTGAAATGAAACAGTACAAGTGTTAATATTGAGTCTTTGCTGAAATGAGAAAGAAAGAAACTATTTCAAGGAACATGCTGAGCATGGAACAGTATAAATTAATTTATCTTGCTACCCATCTATGGCTTTTATAGCACATTATAGGTATCTACTGTTATTAAATTCTGGCACATTAGTGTGGAAGAATCATATTTTCATGCTCTCACTGTACTTCTTAACCTGATGTTGCCACTTAGATACTCTCTAAAGTTCTGCATTTTCTGATCATGTTTCTTCTTTTCTTGGAAAATTTAGGATTAAAATAAAAATCACATTGGATAACATCAGCCCACATGACAATTTTTTTAAAGAAATAAAAAAAAACATAACTGGAGGTTGTCTACATAGCACAGAAAAAGCCTGGTGGCCTTCATAGATAATTGCATAATTTGAGAATTCTTAGGGAGATTATTAGCAAGTCAGATTTACTTGGCAGTAACTATTTACTAAGGAATTTTTGATATGAGGAAAAAAACAGCCTGTCAAAGTTTTAATTGAATATTTGAGGAACAAAATGTTATATGGAGTAATATATTTGGAAACTAATGAATTTGGAATTGTGACAAATAATTTGGGTTCATATTCTTCTATTGGCATTATAATGTTCAAGTCTCTGAGCCTCAGTTTCCTTATTAGTAAATGGGGACAATAATATTAGTTTGACCCACATAAAAGGAGTATAGTGAGATCCAATGAAATATTAGCTTATGATTAGGGAAATATATCCAGATATGACTAATTTAAAAACAAGACAACAATAATCTTTTAATTTTTAAAAGGCATACTAAAAATGTATAACAAAACTACTCACATTTAATTTTCAAATATGCATCAAAAATACTCTCGTCACATGAAAGAAGATTTTTATAACTCATCCTTTCAGTGAATTTTCCCCCTTCTTTCCTGCCTAATTTGGAAGCTGAAAATATAGGCCAAATTTTCTATTTCCAAATCAACCAATTTCATTGTTATATGAAGGGTTGGGAGAGCAGTCTCTGAATTTTTCTTCAATTCCCTTCTTGAAAACTAAGCAATCCTAATGTTAGTGGACCATTATCTTGAATGTTTATTCTTTGCATGACATTAGACATATCAAACCTCTCTGGGCTTCAGTTTTTCTTCTACAAGACAAGAGGGTCATAGCAGATAGTTTTTGAGATCACTTCCAGCTCCAAATCTCAGATTTGGATTTAGCCAGAGTGAAAATGGTGGAAACATGTTGTCTGTTGTTATCTCACAAGATTCCAACACTTTGAAAGATTATTATCCTCTTCTTTTGCTATTTGTTCTATCTTCATTGGAATTTAATGAAAGTGCCTGTTTGATCCCAATGATATCTCAGCTGAAATTTGCCAGTAGCAAATGCATTGTTTCTATGATTCTTATCTTACTTATTTGGACATGTCAAACGTATAAAACTGATTCTATTGATCTTTTCCATCATGTTTACTAATGATAAGATTGACATATTGATGAAAATATTATTATTGTTATATTTTATAAAATTGTATATAATGATTATTCATTTTTGTGCCTTTAAGTTTGGTCAATATAAAAAGAAGGGTATTGTGTTACAATGTGTCTTCCAGCAAAAAATTTGTACGATTCTAAAATATTCATTTAATTATTGAGAAAAAATTGAGGTAAAGAGATGCTAATTAAAGTTACACAGCACAATGGTGACAAAGCCATTATTAGAACTTAAGCATCTCAATTCTTGAGTCCCAATTCTTCCTGTGGCCACACACTGACTTTCAAATTGTGCTTCATTTTTCCTTTATGACTTACTCCCAAATTGGATTTAAATGATACTATTTATTTTAAAAAATCTGACTAGTAAATGACAAGAAAATATTTAGTTGGAGAGGAAGGGGAATCCTACTTTATAGAATTGTGGCCCAGGGAATCAACTATCTAATCAGTACACCTATTCTGTTAATTATGTTATCACTAGAACAAAAGTAAAATTTCAGGAATTTTAAAAATCAATTACAATCAATACTTCAAAGCCAGTCTGAAACATGAATTTATTGACCAAAAAGAAACAGAAATAAAACCCTACAGACTTTTTGGAGAAAAGGCAAAATTCACAATCTCCATGTGCTTCACAAGATAAAGATATTGAAGCAGAACAATTGATAATCACTCATGAAAATGAAATGACTTTTAGTGAAGGTTATGAAAGCATCAAAAATGAATACAGATACATGTATTGTATTTGGCATATAATTTATCCTATTTAGCATGTATTAGATTACCTGTCATCTAGGGGTGGGGGGTGGGGGGAAGGAGGGGAAAAACTTGGGAAAAAAAAGTTTTTGCAAGGGTCAATGTTGAAAAATCACTCATATGTTTTGTAAATAAAAAGCTTTATATTAAAAAAAAGAAACAAAAATGAATACAGAGTGAATATGAATAATGGTAATGGTATATATATATATATATATGGATGCTTGTCTGATAATCCAATAAGCACTGACTTTTAAAGGTAACACTAATCACGAATTTAGGTGAGTGATAAGAACTGGAAGGAAACGAACTAATATTAGCTGAATTTGACTTCTTGAAGAATCATTCTAACTTAGACTAATAGAGTAAGGAAAAACACTATTTATCATGAATAATTAAATTATCCAGTCTTTGAGCAAGAATAAAGGAACTTTTTGCACAATACAAATGTATTTCTCAGCAAAGGCAAATGTTGAAGATAAATATTAGATGATACAATACAGCACTTTCCTTATTTGCCCTACCACACTTGAGGGATATCAGATACTTTTCCTGTAAATTCTTTTGGTAGATATGCTGCTTTCATGTTCCAATTATCATGATTATGTTAATTGAATAGTGGTCATGGTAACTTAAAAAGGGTAAGGATTATGGCCCATTTAAAAAAGAACCTAATTATAAGAAAAAAATATAATCAGAGGCAATGCCAAGCATATGCTGTGAAAAGATGGTCCATCTATCTAGAAAGCCATGTTCCTTTTCACTCAGCCTCATTTTCTCTGCCTCTATATCTCTATGTCTTTCTCTGTAGAATATAATGAGAAGATATTTTCCTAATAAAGCTCCATATTGCTTTAGAATTCAAAATTCTAAATAATAATAAATGGAACATTATTGTCAATATTCTAATTCTGATGCAACTCTTATAGAGGGAGAACTATACTAAAAAAAATCTAGATTTATTACAATATTGTTCAAAGTTTGAAATACAGGAGGGAAAACGACCAATACTAAATTGTTTTTCATAACTTAATTCAGGAATAGCATTTTGTTCTCTTCTACTCTCTTTCATGTTCTTATTTTTATTCTTTGATACATCTCATCAGAATATTGATCAATTAGATTAAAGTCGAAGGCAGCAGAGTAGAAAGTATCATGGAAGTTCCAATGAAGTTGGGGTTACAGAATGTTTCTGTTTCTGCTACTTATTACCCATGTGAACTTGAGTAAGTCTCTTTACTCTTTGTGTAACAGTTTCTTCATATAACAAAAGAAGAGCTAGATTTTTGCTCCCATGATCTTATGGCATACAATAAAAATATATGGTTCAATATGGGATCTAAGTACCTTTAGATAAGGGAAAGATTTCACATTGAAAAATAAAGTAAATGTTTTAGTATTGATATATGTGCCTATGGTAATTTGTATGAAATGTAATAGAGTCATAAATAGTCTAGCATGGAGGACCTACTACATTAATCCAATTGACAAATATTTAAATTAGTTTTATTTGTAAAGGCCTCAGAAACTAAAAATTAATTTATATTTGCTGGAAGACTAATGGAAATTGAAGCACTTAATGAAATATATTTAAAAGTGTAAATTTAAAGAAAGTGATTCATATTGATTTCTACCACAAGTATTTGCTCTATTGATACAGTGGTCAGTTGATTATAATTGCTAAGGAGTAGAATAAGAACTTTGGCATAAATGATTATGAAAATATTTATTTGGCATTTTCAACTTTTCAAAGCACTTTAAATATATTATGTCATTTGGTATCATGGAATAGTGAACAAAAAACTGGCCCTGAAGGCAAGAAGCCTGGCTTCAAGTATCAATTCTAAAGTTCTTAAGGAAGACCTTTAGATGCAGTGCTTCAAGGAAATTCCAATAGTCAGAATGGAAAATGTCAATCACATCCAAATAGAGAGCTATGGACACTAAATATAAATTGAAGAATAATATTTTCACATTTGTGTTTGCTTGCAGTTTTCTTTGTGTTTTTTCCTTTTCTTCTGATTTTTTTTTTGCACAACATGACAGTTATGGAAATATATTTAAAAGGAATTCTATTGTTAAGAAAGTGATAGATAAAGTGTTAATAATTTAGATTGATCCTAACAGTGTATCATGCATTTATTTTCCCTCCAGAGAGCTTATTATTAAATATTTTCCACCACCCCTCTTTCCATCTGTGATCAGCAAGAAGTGAAGAACAGAAAGACTAGAAGCCAAGAGATCAATTAGAAACAGTAGTCTAGAGAAGAGGTGATGAAGGTCTGTACTAAGGTGATGGGCACCTGACCAGAGAGAAGTGAATACATGAGAGATTTTGACAAGTGCTTGTTCATTAGGAACCATGGAGCATGAGAAATTAAGAATGACTCAAAGGTTTATAGTCTCATTGACTCATATCCTGAAAAAAAAGGAGGTGGGTGGAGTTTGAGTGATGACTTAGGGAGAAAGATAATGAGGTTTCTTTTGCTATTTTGGATGCCAATGGGATTCTCATCACCAGGCAGTTGGTGACTGAGAATAGAGTTTAAAAGAGAAGTGAAGACTGAATATGCAGATTTAATAGTCATTTGCTTGGAGATGAAAAATGAAACCAAAGAAGCTGGTAAAAATGTTAAAGAAAGATAACATAGTTATAGAACAAAAATGGGACCCAGACATTGTAATGTTAAGGAAACTCTACATTGTTTTAGAGCATTTAGTGTTCAGATATTAAATTCCTTGGCTAATATATCCAACTCTCGGTTGCTTAGCAGATGCTTAATACTTGCCAGAAGTTGATATCTCTCTGGTAGAGTTTCCCAGGGCAGCTAGATGGTGCAGTGGACAGAGCTCTGGTCCTGGAATAATACTTACTCACTTGTTAGACCCTGGACAAGTCATGGAACCTCAATTCCCCTGAAAAAAAATTCCTAGCACTTATGACCTTCAACCATCATGAAAGGTGAGAACTTGGCCTCAGACTGGGAGTCTCTTATTCCCTTAATTAGGTTAAAACTTATCCAATCTCCAGAGCCACATGGATTTACAAGTGAATTCTACTAAACATTTAAAGACCAATTATTTCAAGTAGTATATAAACTATTTAGAAAAAAAAATAGCAATCCTACCAAATTCCTTTTATGACACATGTATAGTGCAGATACCTAATCTAGGAAGAAGAAAAAACATAGAAGGAAAATTACAGACCAATTTCCTTAATTAATATGAACACAGAAAACTTAAATAAAATATTGGTAAAGAGAATATAGCAACTTATAACCAAGATAATACAAGTGAGTTTTGGAACGAACATGACATCAAAATAGATTTGATTGGTATTTAATTGTTGATTAATTTGAATTGAATGATATTTAAGAAAAGTTTCTCCTATCAGCTTTTAAAATATAAATACTATAATGTTTAAATCTCCCTAATATATGCATATATATATATATATATCATGTGTATATATATACATATATGTATATATATATATGTGTGTATATATATATATATAAGAATACATTATATAGTGGCATAAGGATAGATATGCATACATGCTTATATGTTACTATCAATAATAATTATTCTAAATGTATTAGTACTTAAAGCAGCAGCAGCTAATATATGGATGATTCTAAATACCCTCAAGATAGACCTTGTTCAAGTGATAAATATCTAACTTAGAAACATTTCAGACATATAAATAGTTGTCTGTATGAATCTTTACAGTCTTCTCATTTGTCAAAGGCTGGTTCATTCTTTAGTCATAAACTAAAATGAGATATATATTTCCTATAAGGTTGTAGTCTATAGTGGATGATTCAGACTACAACTCTAAATTCTCCATGTTCTGGTCTATTCAAATAAGTTGCTTTATTTAAGACAAAGAAAGACCATTTCATGAGTCATGAGGCTGCATTGGAGGCATATAATCTTAAATCTTGATAACAGGTTTGTTCAGTGAGGATGTTTTCCACCTTCAAGGCAGCATACATACATTTAACTTATATTGAAAAATAAAACAAGGTGAAGGGAACTCATATAAATAGTTATTTACTACCTTTATACAAAAAGTATATGCCTGAAAATTATTTATTCCACCAATATTTATTGAGCACCTAATCTGTGTTGTGCTAGTAAGGATAAAGGATGTAAAGATGAATTGCTGCTGAATTCATAAATAATGTGAAATATATATAAGATAACTAAAAAGGATTGCAAATAAACTTAGCAGATGTGATTCCTTTTTTAAATTTCATTTTTGAAGTTTGGGGAGATATGGTTGAATTACTTTTAGTAGAGAAAAAAGCATATTAAATAGTAAAACCTCATAATTTTAATAGAGTGACCTGAGAAAAATCTTTGTTAAATCTGTAATCTCATCCATTTTTTGGGGGGGGTATTCTATCCAATGATATAGATCTAAATAGCAAGCTTTCTCATTCTGTCCTCTAGCAACCTGCCCTTCCATAAATCTTCCAGAAAGTGTCCACTAGATATACTAGGTTCCTTTTTCTTTATCTCATGAAATTGAATGGCTATTGGTTTTGTGACTGATTTGGAAATCATTGTGTTATCCTCTACTCATACTACTTTATTGGTCTATCTCCTTTTCTATGTTAACAATGCATAAACTAGTTTCCTATGTAATTTCACAAGATATCATGTTAAAAATATTAAGGTTGACAATAAGTTCTCCACTGACTTCCTTCAATTTGTGATGACAATTTTTAGGGACTCTAGAATTCTACACCTCATCACCATATACCAAATCCAGAAGAACACAAATGTTTAAAATGTGCATTTCTGTTGCAAGAAGAAGCCTAGGCTCATTAAAAACAACCATACAACTTCCCCAAAACATTGGAACATATTCTCTTCATGTTAAACCCTGGAATTTAACATTAATCTAGATTTATGTACTGAAGAAATAGCTCTCTGAGTTTGCTGTCATATAGTTATAGTGAATTTTGACAAGAACCATTCTTTATCTATCTCAAAGGCAGTGTGGTGGAGTGGAAAACAAAAACAACAAAAAATCTCCAGGGTCACATGGATTTACAAATGAATTCTACCAAACATTTAAAGACCAATTATTTCATATAGTATATAAACTATTTGGAAAAAATAGCAGTCCTACTGAATTCCTTTTATGGCATATATATAGTGCAGATACCTAACCCAGGAAGAAGAAAAACAGAGAAAGAAAATTACAGACCAATTTCCTTAATGAATATGAACACAGAAATCTTAAATAAAATATTAGTAAAGAGAATACAACAACTTATAACCAGGGTAATACATTATGATCATTTATATCTAGAATATAGGGCTGGTTTAATATCAGGAAAACTATCAGCATAATTGGCCACATCAATAACAAACCTAATAGAAATTATATGATAATCTTAACAGATGTAAGAAAAAAAAACATTTGCAAAAATACTGTACCTATTAGTGACAAAACACTAGAGAACCTAGGAATAAATGGAGCTTTCCTTACAATTATAATGAACATTTACATTAAATCATCAGTAAGCATTACATATAATAGGGAGAAGCTAGAAGCATTACCCGTAAGATGAGAGATTAAGCAAGGAGGCCTGTTATCAACTCTATTATTTAATATTGTATTAGATATGTTAGCTTTAGCAATAAGAGAAGAAAAGGAAAATTAAGGAATTAGAATAGGCAATGAGGAAACAAAAATATCAGTCTTTGCAGATATTATGATGGTATATATAAAGAATCCTAAAGAATCAACTGAAAAAAAAAAACTTGAAGCAATTAACTACTTGAGCAAAGTTGCAGGATATAAAATAAACCCACATAAATAATTGGCATTTCTGTATGTTACCAACAAATCCCACCAGCAAGAGATAAGGGAAATACCATTTAAAATAACTGGAACTAATATAAAATGTATGGAAGTCTATCTGAAAAGAAAAACATGGAAAGTATATAAACACAATTACAAAACATTTTTCACACCAATAAAGTAAGATTCAAACAATGAGGAAAACATCAATTGCTCTGGGTAGACCGAGCTAATATAATAAAAATGACAATTCTACCTAAATTAACCTACTCATTCAGTGCCATACCAATCAAACTGCCAAAAGTTATTTTTAGAGCAAAAAAAATCTAGTAATATTAATCTGGAAAAACACAAGATTAATTATATTAAGGAAATTAATGAAAAATTCAAAGGAAGGTAGCCTAATTATACCAGACCCAAAATTATATTATAAAGTGGTAGTCATCAAAACCATTTGGTACTGACTACAACATAGAATAGTGGATCAGGGGAACAGGTTATGTGCATACAACACAATAGTCAATGACTATAATAATCTACTGTTAGAGAAACCCAAAGATTACAACTTCTGGGATAAGAACTTTCTAGTGATGAAAAAAATTGCTGGGAAAACTGAAAAATAGTATGCTAGAAACTAGGCATGGACCAATAACTCACACACTATACCAAGATAAGGTCAAAATGGGTTCATGATTTAGACATAAAAGATGATGCTATAAGGAAATTAGGAGAGCAAGGGAAAGTTTACATGTTATATCTTTGGAAAAGGGAGAAATTTATGACCAAAGAAAAAATGGAGAACAACATGAAAGGCAAAAGAGATAATTTTGGTTACATTAAACTAGAAAGTTTTTGTATCAAAATAAAATCCAGCAGTGATGAGTTTAGAAGGGAAGTAGAAAGCTGGAAAACTTATTTTTACAGCCAGTAGTTTTGATAAAGATTTCATTTCTCAAATATATAGAGAACTGAGTCAAATTTATAAAAATACAAGTCATTCCCTAAATGATAACTTATCAAAGGATATGAATAGATAATAATTGTCAGATGAAGAAACTAAAGTCATTTATAGTTATATGAAAAAATGCTCTAAATCATTATTGATCAGAGAAATGCAAATGAAAATAACTCCGAGGCACCACCTCACAACTATAAGGTATTTGAGATAATGGGAAAAGATAATAATAAATGTTAGAAGGAACGTGGGAAAAATGAGACACTGATGCACTGTTGGTGGCATTGTGAACTGATCTAGCTATTCTGGAGAGCAAGTTGTGCAAAGGGCTTATGAGTGTGCATCCTCTTTGATCTAGCAGTGTCACTACTAGATCTGTATTCCAAAGAAAGCATAAAAGAGGAAAAAGAGCCCAAATGTGCAAAAAATATTTTAACAGCTCTTTCTGTGTTGGCAAGGAATTAGAAATTGAGTGTATGCCCAACAGTTGGAGAATGCCTGAATAAGTGATGGTATATGAATAATGGAATATTATTGTTCTATCAGAAATGATGACCAGGATGATTTCAGAAAAGCCTGGAAAGACTTACATGAAATGATGTTGAGTTAAATGAGTAGAACCAGGAGTTGTATATAATAGCAAAATTATGTGATGATCTTATTACTGAGTCTGCATCCAAAGGAAATCATAAAGTGGGCAAAGGAATCCACATGTTCAAAAATGTTTGTAGCAGTTTTTTTTTTTGTTTGTTTGTTTTTTATTGTGGCAAGCAACTGGAAAATGAGTAGATGCCCATTAATTGGAGAATGTCTGAATAACTTATGCTATATGAAAGTAATGGAATATTATCATTCTATTTAAAATGATGAACAAATTAATTTTAGAAAGGCCTGGAAAGATTTACATGAACAGTTGCTGTGCAAAGCAAGTAGAACCAGGAATACAGATCCACATTAACATCAAGATTCTGTTATAATCAAATATGAAAGGCTTTGTTCTTCTCAATGGTTTAGTAGACCAAGGCAGTCTCAATAAATTTTGGCTAGAAAAGGCCATCTGCATCCAGAGAAAGAATTATGGAGAAAAAGTATAAATCAACACATGCCATGTTTAATTTTTTTTCTTGTTTTTTTTTCCTTCCTCGTGGTTTTTTCCTATTTGTTCTGATTTTTCTCTTCCAACATGATTCATAAAGAAATATGTATTTAAAAAACCAGATATGCATATAAAACCAAAAAAAAAAGAAATCAATAAAAAAGATTGTTCAAGGGCAGCTAGCTGGCGCAGTGGATGGAGCACCAGTCCTGAGATCAGGAGGACCTGAGTTCAGATCTGGCCTCAGACACTTGGCACTTCCTAGCTGTGTGACCTTAGGCAAGTCACTTAACCCCAACTGCCTCAGCAAAGAAAAAAAGAAAGAAAGAAAGAAAATAAATTGTTCAGTGAGTAAGTAGGTAGAGGGAGAATTAAATAAATGCCTATAATTATAAATTTAAAAAAATTCTGAAAAAAAAATTACACGATGATCAACTATGATATATGTAGGTTTGTGATCCACCCCCAGCAGTATTAAAGGTGTTAATATCTATTCTTATTTCACAGAATCTTGGTAATCAATTCCTTCATTAAAAAAAAAAATTGTCTGCTCTGTTCCAGCACAGACCTCTTCTATTTACACTTGTTCTAGATCAGCTGATATTTCTAAATGATCACAGTGGAGAAAAACCAAAACCAAGCACAATCATTTACCAGGTCCCCAGGCACTGAAGTGTATAAACCCATGAGGATTCAGGGTTGCTCAGGCTTGGTAGATTTCTGCATACCAGATTAGTCATCATATCCTTCACAATTTCATTTCCTGCCCTAATGATCAATCCAATCCAATGTAATAAATCTTTAAGTACCTAACACATGCCAAGAACTGTTCTAAACATCCAGATATAATTAATATTTAAAAAATTAATGAAAAAAATAAAATAAAACTGACCTCAAACTAATTTCAGTGAGATCAATTTAAAGGTCAATACAACACAGAAAAAGAAGCAGGAAAGGTGGCATGTGAAACAGGAATTGGACACCAATGGACATCCTGTTACCTGCAGCTGAAACTAGGCAGGGCAATAGACACAAAATGAAGTGATCCGAGAATCTAGTTTTTATTCTTTATAGTGAAAATCACTGAGAGGAATTTGCTATCCTGCATCCCAATCCTCCAAACAGAGAAGAAAAGTCTGTCAATCAAAGCTTGAGCTAGTACCCCAGTGGTGAGGTGAGAAATAATGAAGTTATCTTTGGATAGGCATCTTCTTTCTCACAGTTGGAACCACACAGGAAAGCGGATGCAAAGTGGTCTAATGGTCAGATAAATTTCCACGTAAAGATGAAGGAAGCTGCATCCAGAGAAACTGAATGCCACTGTATCCTTGTTATCTATTCTTACTATGTTGGGACAAAGCAAATCTTTAGTTAACTGCTCAATATTTTTGAGTATTTCATTTCTAATCCTGTCAGAAATACTTTTTTATCTTCTTTGTTTTCTAGTTCTTTGTTGACCCAAAAAGTTCTATTGTGAATAATTTTGTGGAATGGAATCTCTTTATTTTGCCATCTTTAAGGTACGTGTCTAGAAAAAAGAACTTGATGACCAAAGGTCTGAACAGTGTACTTAATATTTTTGTCCTAATTTCAAGTGGCTTTCCAGAATGATTGGATCAATGGCTAATACCTCATTTTTAGTTATCCATCCACACTATTTACATATTTTCTTATCCATGTCAATATATTTGGTATATATGTCACTTTATTTTTTTGGGGGGAGGGGATATAAATTTTTTAAATAAACCAATATTTTTCTCTAATTATATTTCAAACAATTTTCTTTGTTTTTAAAATATTTGAGTTCTAGATTCTTTCTTTTATCCCCATCCCAAGCCCCAAATTAAAATCCATATATGAAGTTATATAATACATTTCCATAAAAGTCATGTTGTGAAAGAAAACATTTATCTCCCACTTTAATAAAAAAGAAATCAAAAAAAAAAGTTGAAGGGGGGGCAAGAGAAAGAGAGGAAGTATATGTGCTTCAATCTGTTCTCAGACACAATCAATTTCTTCTCTGGATATTGATAGGATTTTTCATATGTCCTTCGGAGTACTTTTAAGTCATTGTATTTCTGAGAATAGCAAAGACATTCACAGCTGATCATATCAGAACATGCTATTACTTTGTACAAAGTATATTGCTCTTTGCTTGAGTTCATGGAAGATTTTCTAGATTTTTTTTCCCCAAGAGCATCATGCTCATCATCTTGCATAGAATAATAACATGCCATGACAATAACATATCATAATTTATTCAGTCATTCCTCAATTGATGGGCATCCCCTCCATTTTCAATTTTTGCCCTGAGAAGATTGCTTAGATGCTTTTTCTTTCTTTCTTTCTTTCTTTCTTTCTTTCTTTCTTTCTTTCTTTCTTTCTTTAATCTCTTTTAGACTGGAAACTGAGTGGATGCCCATAAATTGGAAAGTGGTTGAATAAGTTGAATAAGCTATGGAATATTATTGTTCTATAAGAAACGACCAGCAGGGTGATTTCAGAGAGGCCTGGAGAGACTTGCATGAACTGAAGCTAAATGAAATGAGCAGAACCAGATCATTGTACACAGCAACAGCAACATTATATGATGAACAATTCTGATGTATGTGGCTCTCTTCAACAATGAGATGATTCAGACCAGTTCCAATGGTTTTGTGATCTACACCCAGAGGAGTAGAGCCATCTACAACCAGGGAGAGGCCTATGGGAACTGAATGTGGTTCACGACATAGCATTCTCACTCTTTTTATTGTTGTTTGCTTGCATTTTGTTTTCTTCATTTTCTTTTCTGGTTTGATTGGATTTTTTGTTTGTGTGCAGTAAGATAATTGTATAAATATGTATGCATATATTGGATTTAACATATATTTCTACTATGTTTAACATATATTGAACTACTTGCCATCTAGGGGAGGAAGGTGGGAGAAGGGGGAGAAAAACTGCAATACAAGATTTTGCAAGGGTTAATGTTGCAGAATTATCTATGCATATATTTTAATTAAAAAAGAAGTGGGAAAAAGTCTCTTTTGATATTCATACCTAGTAATGGCATTGTTAGATCAAAGGATATACATGAATTTATAGCCCTTTGGGCATAAAACACAACTTTTGATTATTTGTCATGGGGCATGGCTTTTATTTTTTATAAATTTGACTCAGTTCCCTCTATATTTGAGGAATAAAGCCTTATTAGACAAACTTTCTTTAAAATTGCTTTCACAATTACACTTGCTCACTGTATTTCCCCCCATTTATTCTATTTTCTTACTCTTTTCATCTTGTCCTTCTCTTTTATGACCCTCCCCCTCACCTTATTCCATTGCTTTCCTTATTTTTTTTTTTTTACTGCATGGTAAGACAGATTTCTATACCTATATTAAATGGGTGTGTTATTTCCTCTTTGAGCTATTCTGAAAAGAATAAAGTTCATCTCCTGTCTCCCTCTTACCCTCCTCTGTAAAAGCCTTTTTTTTTTTTTGCAGATAATTTATACCATTCCATCCTTTTCCCTTTCTCCCAGTACCTTTCTTTCTCATCCCTTAATTTCATCATTTTTAAAAGATATTATCTCTTCATATTCACCTCACACCTGTGTCCTCTGTCTGTATATACTCTTTCCAACTGCCTTAATAGTGAGAAAGTTCTAATGATTTTAAAAGTATTATCCTCCCATGTAGAAATGTAAATATATAAGCCTTATTAAGTCTCTTATGATATCACTTTTCTAATTACCTTTTCTTATGCTTCTCCTGAGTCTTGTATTTGAAATCAAATTTTCCATTAGCTCTGGTCTTTTCATCATGAATACTTGAAAATTCCCAATTTCATTGATGATCTGCCTTTCACCCTGAAGCATTATACTCAGTTTTGCTGGTAGGTTATTCTTGGTGGTAATACTAGCTCCATTGCTCTCTAAAGTATCATATTCCAAGCCCTCCAGTTCTTTAATGAAGAAGCTGTTAAATTTTGTGTTATCCTGACTGTGGCTCCACTATATTTGAATTGCTTCTTTTTAGATACTAGCAATATTTTCTCCTTGACCTGGGAGCATCTGGAATTTGGCTATAATATATTTCTTGGAGTTTTCATTTTGGGATCTCCTACAAGAGGTTATCAGTGAACTCTTTCAACTTCCATTTTACCTTCTGGTTCTAGAATACCAGGATAGTTTTCCTTGCTAATTTTTTAAAGATGATGTTCAGGTTCTTTTTTCTTTTTTCTTTTTTAATCAAGACTCTCAGTTAGATCAATAATTTTTACATTTTCTCTTCTGGATCTATTTTCTAGGAAAGCTATTTTTCCAATGAGACATTTCATATTTTTTTTCCTAATTTTAATTTTTTTTTGGTTTTGCTTTATTTTATCTTAATTCCTCATAAATTCATTAGTTTCCATTTGCCCAATTCTAATTTTTAAGGAATAATTTTCCTCAGCGAGCTTTTGAGTCTCTTTCCCCAAATGGCTAATTTTGTTTTTTAGGGCATTATTTTCCTCATTAGCTCTTTGTGTTTCCTTTTCTACCATTCTCAATTCTTTTCCTATTTTTATCTCTATTTCTTTTACTTGATTTTCAAAATCCCTTTTGAACTCTTCCATGACCTGAGTCCAATTCATATTTTTCTTGGAGGCTTTGGATGAAGGAGCTTTGACTTTGTTATTATTTTCTGAGTGTATTGTTTGATCTTCCTTGTCACCACAATGATTTCCTACACTTAGAAACTTTTCTTGTTGTCTGTTCATTTTCCTAGCCTGTTATTTGACTTTTACTTTTTTGTTGAAGTAGGGCTCTGTTCTCAAGGTGAGTGTCTACTATCTCAAGCTTTAGGGATTTTGTTCAGCTGTTTTCAGATATCCTTCTAGGAACCTGACCACAAGCCCTTTTTTTCTGTCCTAGAACTGTTAGAAGTGTTGTAGCCTCATTGTAGCTGTAAGATCTGTGCTAAAGCAACAGAGTCCTGCTTTGCTGGACTTGGGGCTGGGGCTGGGGCTGCACTGGCACAGCCTGCTCTGGGATTGTGCACTGGGCTCCCACCCTGTTGTCATAGACCCTCTCTGATGACTTTCCAAGTCTTCCCTGATGTCCCCAGCTGAGTGGTATAGAAGCCACCTGCACCACTGCTGATTCAGAGGTCCCATCTTGCTGATCTGGGGATGGGACCAGGCCTGGGGCTGGAGCTGGAAACAGGGCTGAGCTGGGATTGTGTCCTAGGCTCCCATCAGGGTTCCACAGACCTCTTCCACTAACCTTCCAAGTCACTTTTGATGTGTATGGGCTGAGAGATCTAGAAACTATCAATACTGTTGCTGATTTAGAAATCCCTAGACCCATTCCTGCTTAAACCGCCATGGGTTGGACTGGTGCACTGACATGGCTTGTGCCAGGACTCCTGTCCTTGTGTGACAGACCTTTTCTATTGACTTTCTAAGTTGTCTTTGGCTGGAAAATATTCCACTCCATCTTTGGGTGTTCTGACACTCTAAAATTCCCTTACAGTCATTATTTAAAGGAATTTGGACCAGTTTGGGTTAGAAGTTGGGTGACTTCCTGCCTTTACTACATCATCTTGTTTTTTCCCTGCTGATCATCACTTAAAAAACAAAAACAAAAAGAACCAACCAAACAAACAAAAAACCTTCCCACCACTCCCCCCTCCACCCTCCATTGAAGAAGTTGTCTGATGTAAAAGTGTAGAATTGATCTTGGGGCCAGCATCCCTTAAGACATACTCCTAAATCTTTTGTTCCAGAAAGAGTAATCTTCTATAACAGCAAAAATGATTTAAAAGCACACCACATATACCAATTATCTCATTTGAGCCTTACAATACTCCTGGGAGATAGATGCTATTATTATTCATGTTTTACAGATGAGAAAACAGACAAATATGGACTAAATGATTTGAATAGAGTCACATGGCTAATAATTGTCTGAGGCCACATTTGAATTCAGCTCTTCCTGATTCCACTTCACCACCTAGATATCTCTACAGAATTAGAGTGAGAAGCAACCAAGAAGGGAGTGCTATATATAGGTGTTATTCTAATAAGGAGGTTTCCTTTATCCTATTCATATATCAAGAACTATAATTTTATAATCCTATGTTTCAAAGTAGAATTATTGTTGACAGCTTCTATGACTAAATTCTGGAAGATCTCACCATCTATACCTTTGACAGAAAGAGCTAGATAAATACAGTTCACTTAGCAGTGAAAAAGAAAATCTCTGCTATTCTCAGTACCAATAATTTTGTTTTATATAAAACAACTCATTTAGTTGTGCCTTCTCTTTAATCCTTTCATTATTTTGCCCTTTAAAATATGTGAAATATTTTGAATATCTATGTGTGTGTGCATGTGTGTATATACATATATATATATATATATATATACATACATACATATATTAAAAATATAACTGCAATAAATAATGCAGTAATAATGAAGCCTTTGATATTATTAAATAATAAAGAGAATTTCCATATATGGATTATTTTTATACAAGAAAAATCATTAGGATTATTTGGGTCAAAATGATGAGATCTTGGATTTCTAGGTGGGCTTTTGCAGAGGATGCCTGAAACACTGATAAGATTATAATACCCCCAGAGACAAACAGGGAAGGGCACTGATAGTATCCTCTAATATTTAAACAAACTTGTTCTTAAGTAGGCCTTTTGTTTAAATGGAGTTTTTTTTTTTTTTAAAGAAACCCCACCTTACTGCATCCAATCAGAAAGCCCAGCTATAATGACATAATGACACCTCCCCTCCCCTCAGGTTAAATTTCCCCTATAATCTGTCTATGGTCTATCCCACCTTTGCTAAAATCCCTTTTTAATCCACCATGCTCTGCCTCATGTTGTCTTTTTTCTCACCCCCTACCCCCATGCCTCATGGTGTCTTTCTTTTTCTTATAGTTAACTCTTTTAGGATGCTAAATCCTTTTTATCGATTAATACCCACCCATCAATCCCTTTTCCTTGCTAACACTTTTTGGGGTTAGTCTGCTAAATTCCCATATGGATTTAGCCTGCTAGCCAATGTAGTACTTCCACCTCATGGAATATTCCTTTTCTTTTGGTTAATTGTGAGTTCCACTAGGGAACTTATATTTTCCCTTGCTAATTGTTAAAACCTCTTTCCTTGCTAATATAATATTCTTTCTATTGCTCTTCCAAATCTATTTCATATTTACCACTCCTATTTTATCACTTCATTTGTCTGTAACCTCTTCTGGTAAATAAAGGACTTTTTGGCAAAGAGAATGCCATTGTGAATTCTTCACATGTGCCTTGCACCTTGTGTCTCATATTTTGAACTTGGTACTCCAATTTCAACAAAACCAATTTTTAAAGAAAGCTGTATCCTGAACAAGAATTCTTGCCCATAACTATCTTGACAGTCAAACAGTTATCAGAGCTTTAAGAAGCCACAAGTCTTAAAAAGCCTCCTATTGTAAAAGTTCTGGCCACTCAGATTCTTATCTGACTAGGAATTAGATTTAACAAGCAAGACAAAGGAATTTCATATTTATAAGTAAAAGTTGTTTTTAATTTTTTTTAATTTTCCATATGCATCAAGTTAATATGAGAAGAGACAGCAGGCATATAATTCAAACTTTACACCAGTGGAGTCAAACTCAAATAATAATTGGAGCCACTAAATGTATGTGAAGATCCCAGCAGGTAGTATATTGACTTTGTGAATCATGTATTAACTATTGTATTTTCATATTTTTTAAAGTTATTTCCCAATTACATTTTAATCTGAGAGTCTTACTTTGTAATCTTGTGATAATACCTGTATAATCTTAGACAAACTACTGAACCCCCCTTATCCCTGTTGTCATTTCAGATTTTTCTACTATAAAATAAAGAAATGAAATAGAAGATCTATCATGTTCATTTCAACCATAATATTCTGTATGTCTAAGCAAAAGCAATAAGAGATTGTTCTTATTTGTTCTTTGTTTTCCAAGAGGATCATAACATCAGGAATGTGATGCCATGACATTTAAGTGAATTGGATTTAAGTGAGAGTGGGCTATTCAAAGTCACCTTCTTTACTTTCTTCCCATCAGGGATCATGAATACTAGATTTGGACCCTAATGCTTGGCCTTTTTAAACTAAGATCTTCAATAGGTCTCAGTTTGACTGAGGCAATGCCCAATCAGTGACTAAGGCTAGGTAAGAAAACAAGCAGAGAATGGCATTTTTTATCTAGTCAAAACAACAACAATAATAATGTGGGAAGGGAAAAATCTCAGGGTTGTGGGTCAAAACAGAAGCAGATGCTATTTAAATTCTCTCCTCTCTTTCTGTCTCTCTCTCTGTCTCTCTCTCTTATGTTGTTTGACCAATCCCTAGACAATCGTCATTTGGTCATTGCTTGGACTCAGAGTGAAATACATAAAAATAAATAAAAATTGTTTTTGTTTTGGCCAGAAAGCCTAAGGGTCTTCTCCTTTCCAACTGATTTTTTTTTTTGACTCAGTAAAAGAGACTTATCTCTCTTTTCTTACTTATCTTAATTACTGAATG
Organism: Myrmecobius fasciatus; assembly: GCA_023553655.1. Lineage (NCBI taxonomy): Eukaryota > Metazoa > Chordata > Mammalia > Dasyuromorphia > Myrmecobiidae > Myrmecobius > Myrmecobius fasciatus. The sequence continues at coordinate 21,149 of JAJPUD010018973.1, forward strand.
GGTCAAACTGGATCTGTTAAAGACCTTAGCTTAAAAAGGCCAAGGTCTCCCAGAGCATCCAGGGTCATCTCCAGTTGTCCTGATCTGTATCTTGCTACTTGACACAAATGACTCCTGAAGAAAAGGTAAAGCTGGTGACTTTTCACAGTCCTCCCTCACTTAAAAATGAAAGAGAATTCTTAGGAGAAAGCAGGGCAATTCCTTCTTCCAGCTTCCAGCAAAATTATCTAAGTATGCAAAGTCTGATTTTATAGTTCTTCCTACACCTATCAACCATATCTTGACAGATTCTCTTCTCTCCTTTGAGAATACTTATGTAGCTTTTTTATCTTTCCAACGTTTCAAGCTGAGATATTTTACACAGGAATTATTCCATGTTTTAATATTTCCTCATTTTCTTTTTTCTTCAAATTTCCATTCCCCAACTCAGCTAAGGGGAAAGCAAGTTGATTAAGTAAGGTATTATCTTTCCCATGACTATATATATTTTGATAAAGGTGGAATATTTTGAAACCTAATATCTATTAAATTCTAATTTATGGATTTTGAGACTCAATTCCAATTTCCTGTTCTAGATTTACCTCCTGTGTCTCCAAATGCTAGATGATACCTTGGCATTTCATATTTTTATAGGTGCTAAATACAAGTCTTTCATTATCATAACAAAAAAATAACTGATAGAAAATTTTGTAATCCATTATAAGAAATGAATATTTCTCTCATAACTGATTATTGCTTTAAAAACAAGGTTTTTTTCCACCTTTATACTTTCCCATCTAGAAACCAAGCAAACTGGGAAATCCCTTTTAAAGATTTATCCAGGTCAACATCTAATCAGATAGTAAAAGCAATTCTAAGTATAGCTAATGGGTACATTTTTGCTCATTGTTGTTGCTCAGACAGGCCTGGGGAAAGGTTGATTCTCCCTCTTGCAAGAAAGATAATAAGGAAACAAGTCTCTTCAAGCAAGATTTAAGTGACCTAAGGCCACCTTTATTTCAGATCTGTATTTGTGTTAACCAATCCTAATTGATTGCCACCCCTCAGAAAATACCTCCTCTTTAAAGGGCATATAAAAAGTATAAGAGAGAAGGCCACATGATCTTTCTTTTATTAATAACCTGTTGATCTTATTAATTAAATGTTTAAATTATCCAGAAACTATGTCTCAAACTTTTTATTCATCACACAGGATATCTAATGATACTATTAATTTGAGAAAGTGTTACTGTTATACTTCTGTTAGAGACATTATAGAAGGAATAAATAAATGCATTATATATGTATGCATATATTAATATACAAATGTGATATACCCTATATGCTATATGTGTTTTGCACATGTGTATATATACATATACATATAGGTCATCAAAAATAATTTTTAAAAATAGTTTCCAAAAGCTCTTCCAGCTTTACAACTTTTACAATTGAGAGGTAGTATGACATGGAAGAAAGAATGTTGACTTGGGAGTCTACTTGGGTTTGAATTCTCTTCTGTCTTTTACTATTGTTAATTTTGGCAAGTCTCTTGAGTCTCAGTATCCTTCTAAGTAAAATGTTAGCCCTGATATTGACTAAGATTCTTTCCAAAACTTCATCTATAACTTAACTTAAATTTATGTACAAAAGGGGAAAATAAGGCAATTTTAACAAATTTGATTGATAAAGTCCCTTGAATAGTATCATCATGTTTTAATATTTAAAAAAAGACCATTGATACCATATTTGCATCAATTATTTGTGAAAATCAAAATACTTTACACAGAAAAAAGTCATTTTGTTGAGATTATGAAATGTAGTCAGACTCTTCTTGCATCAAGCCACCTGAATAATGGGGTTAGCCACTAATGATGTATAGGTTATTATTAGGGTCATGGGCCAGAATCATGAGTCATCCCAAAAGTATTTGCAGACATAGACCTCCAAATAAAGGAGCAAAGATCTTATTATGCTGGAAAGAGTGAGCTAAATTCCAAATAAGTTAGTAAGAAAAGAGGTTTTAGCAATTAACAAGAGGAAAAACAAGTTTACTAATATAATTCACATTTAGCCAGGAGGAAAATACCATTAAAGAGAAGATGCCTCTAGGTGGGAGCCCACCACTGACTAGGTGGCTAAATGCATAGAGAAGTTAGCAAAGATCTACAATATGAACAAATATAATATGAATGTATTACAGAGGAAATTTTATAGAGAGTGAGAAAGAGAGAGGAAATAAAATATAGAGGAAATAAAAAATATAAAGGAAATAAAACCTTAGATTTGATATCATAAGTTGGCTTTCTTATTAGAAATAGTAAAAAACAGGTTTCTAGAGACCTCCACCTGGGGTGGGATTGTAATAAAATGGGCAACACACACACACACACACACACACACACACACACACTCCTTAATAATGTTATCTCAAATGCAGACCTGGTTATATTTATTCTCTGTTCATCTTCAGAAGTCTCTTACAGCTTACTGTATATTTTTCCCCCTGGCATTCAAGGATCTCTACAATTTTATTTCACTCTGCCTTTAAGCTTTATTTGATATTATTGTCTATCAGGCAATAACAACAAAAATTAAAAAAAAAAACAGCTATGTGTTAGACACTGCACTAAGTACTGAAGATTCGAAGAAAAAATAAAACAAAACCAAATTATTTTTCTTTCTACTACATACTTCAAAGTAGATTACTCTCTGTGTTCTGAAAATGCCTCCTTCCCCCGCTGCACTTTCTATACCATGTATCTTTTTACTTGTTAAATTCCTATCTATTCTGCTTAATTTAACTCATTTAATTACTATCCATTAACCCCAATTCCATACCACCCTGAGTCTTGCAATGAAGCCTTCTTGATTCTAGCAGTCAGGAATGAGATTTGTTTTCTGCCTTCACAAATTCTTTGACAGTTTCTTTTGCGCACTTACCACAGAATCATAATTCAAAATTGAAAGGAATTTTAGATATTATCTAAAGCCAATACTGTCTTTTTACAGACAAGGAAACTGAATTCCAGAGAGAGAAAGGTAAGTATCAAAGGCCACTTAAGTCAAAGTAAGATTTGAACAAAGGGACTTTCTCTCCAAATATAGTGCTCATTCCCCTAGAATTCATGGGGACTATATCCCCTTTAATGGAATACAAACCATATGAATGAAGAGACTGACCAAAGATAAATTAAATTTTGACTTTCCCTTAAAAACAGCACAGTACTCTTGCACTTCGTTGTTTTATAAATATTCCTTGAATCAAATTATGAACTATGTATCTTAAAACTCAATTTCCTTATCTGTAAGATGAGAAAACTTGACTAGATGATATTTCAGGTTTTTTTCTCCATTCATCCATTCAAACATTCATTAAGCACAGAATTTGTGAAATCAATATTTTCATGGATAAAAAGAAATTTACTATATAAAATCACACAACAGAGAAGGCCTGGTGTTGGAAGCACCATAAAAGTAATGGGTGTTGAAAGGTGCCAGTGTAGGGAGAGCTAAAATAGTTGAAACAATTAGAACATAAAAAGACAAAATTAGAATATTTCAAAAATTAACTTTGCTTTGCTATTTTGGCCTAGGCCTAGTTCTTGCTTGAAGAATTTAATTCAATATTCTATCTGAATTACCAAGAGATACCTTTCTATTTTTTTTTTCATTTTGGGGTTTTGTTTTATTGTATCTTGGCTTCTCGTAAAGTCATTAGCTTCCATTTGTTCAATTCTAATTTTTAAGGAATTATTTTCCTCCATGAGTTTTTGTACCTCCTTTCGCTTCTGGCCAATTTTGCTTTTAAGGCATTCTTCTCATTTGCTTTTGTATTTTCTTTTACACCACTCTCAATTCTAAGTTTTACTCTATGTCTCTTACTTGATTTTCAAAATCCCTTTTGAGCTCTTCCATAGCCGATGACCAATTTTTATTGTTCTTGGAGGCTTTAGACATAGGAGCTTTGATTGTTATCTTCTGAATGTGTGTTTTGATCCTCCTTATCACCATAATAACTTTCAATGGTCAGAAACTTTTTTTTGTTTGTTTTCTGCTTATTTTCCTAGCCTATTGCTCTGCTTTTAACTCTATTTCTAGGGTAGAGGTATATTTTCTCAAGCTTCAGGGATTTTATGCAGCTGTTTTCAGAGGTCCTTCTCTGAAGGGACCTGACCACAAGCAACAGAGTCCTTCCTCAGTGCTAATAAAGAGACCTCCTGTCAGCTGTGACCTCTGGAAGCTGCCGCCACCACCACCACTGCTCATGTCCACTCTTGGTGGGCCCTCTCACCCTACTGACAACTTTCCTTTCCATTTTCTAAAGCATTTTTAGTGTTTCTGAGCTGAGAGTTCTAGAAATCCCCAGTGTTGCTGTATGGACACTGATTCAGAGATACCCAGGCCCATTCTTTTTTTGGTGGTGCTGGGGTCAGGGCAGGGGCTGTGCTGGCTTGACCTGCACCAGGACTGCACATTAGACTCCCATTCTTGTGCCATAGACCTTTCCTGCTGACCTTCTAAATTGTCTTTGGCTAGAAAATGCTTTAATCTGTCTCTTTATATGTTCTGACACCTTAAAATTGTTTTAGAGTCATTATTTAAAGAAATTTAGAGTGGTTTGGGGAAAAAGAGGACTCTGGTGAGTCCCAGCCTTTACTCTGTCATCTTGGTTCTATCTCTCCAGGAGACAATCTTTCTAAAGGTGGATATGGTAAATCAAACAACAGCACATTGGAGGCAGGGCCATGTACTTATCCCCACAGTAAAGAGCCAGAAAAATAAAATACTATATGTTATTGATCTTTCTACCTGCTTCCATTTTTTTTCCCTGAGAAATCTATGAAAGATTGGCTAAGTTTGCTCATAAATCTGCTGCAATGCAACCTTTTATTACAGAGCTGGAGAAATAAGTCAGATTTAGAGGGATCCTATACATTATGATTATCAGCTATTGCCACAGCCATTCATTAAGCCAGAATAATCAATCAAGATTTCTGTTTATGACTTCTTTTTATTTTTAGGATTCAATTCACCCCGAATAAATCTGCTTTTTATTGGGTGTATTTTTTTTTCCAAGAAAAAAAAAGTCATTTAAACTAATAAGCAATGTAGAAAGAAGTCACATAATTTTGGTTCTCTAGATGTGAAAAAATAACATAGTAATCAACTTTTATTTTCAGTTTTTTTAAAAGAAACAAGTGAATAAAAATAATTAAAAAAGAGAAACATTCTCTGCAATGAGATTAATGTTCAGACCTAACAATTTAGATTTTTCAGAAGACGTATTGTCTTCACCTATTCTGCTTTTCTCCAGAGCTTGTATTATTCATAATAAAACAAAAGATAAACAACAATAGATGTACCATTTTAATTTGTAATCCATATAAAAATCCCTTTCTAGATATTTAACCAAGAAAAATCACAATTTAGAAAGAGTCATGAATTAAGCTGAAAAGCTTCTAGGACTTAATGCAATTAATATTCTGTAAAATCTCTAAAACACAAGTCCTACCAAATTATATTAAACATATTTATTTTTTTTCAAAATTTGAGATCTACTATATTTTTAAAACTATTAATTAAATAAGTAATATGAATCATAATCTTGTGGAACAAATGGCCATTACATTTTTCATTGATTTTAATGAATGTCAGCAAGAAGTCACCATGGAGATAATTGTAAACTATTATCAATATATGTTGAACAGCTTGAAGAGGCAATAAATATTATGAAGAATTTGGCAAGATTCTTCATTCTAAATCAGTATATGGTGAATTCAATGCAAACTTGACAATATATGGTTAAAAAAAAGTTCCAAAAAGTATCTGAGGAAAAGGAAATGAGAAAGGGCAAGAGACTATTTAGAAGTCTCATCCTTATGTATTATAAATATTTTCTATAAGGAAAAAATGAAACCAACTAAATTTTAATAGAGAAAAATAATTAATTACAGATAATTTTTTACATCAATTGTCTTATTTAAGAAGTTATGCCATTGGCTTATTAATGTAAAGGGAAAGAAAGTCCACACATAGTTTACTTACAAAAATTCCAAGAAAACAAAACATAATGGAAAAAAAAAGAGAAAGTAAAAGACATTGATGAATACAAATAGCATTTCCTATATTACTTAAATGTAAAACAATCCACAGCAATAATAGCAAAATCAACAAAAATAATTTTTTATTATCAATACTATGAATGCAAGATGGCGAACTGTTCACAGCTTTCTCTGTGAACTCCTCTGACATTCCCTCAAACCCAGACAAAGTAAGCCTTCCAACTGGTTTCTGAGTGAGGGCCTCACCAAGCATTTGGACTACAATGCACTTCTATAAAAGATCTACCTTGAAAGAACTCCGGAGAAGGTTAG
>JAJPUD010018974.1:7692-27502 GCA_023553655.1 Myrmecobius fasciatus
TTCCTGTTGTTTCCATTTATGCTTTTTCTCCCTGTTTCCATTTATGCTTTTTCTCCCTGTTGTTTCCATTTATGCTTTTTCTCCCTTGAAGCCCATGCTTAGTTTGCATAAAATCAGAGGTTTCAGCCCCTTTCCTTTCCTCTGGGTAATCTGCACACCAAAAACCTTCTTGTAGGCTGGCTTTCCTCTACAGAAGCTCTGGAAAACTCAGAGATAATGTCTTTAATTTCTTTTTTCTTTATTATTATTATTATTATTTTGCTTTTTGCTGAGGCAATTGGGGTTAAGTGAGTTGCCCAGGGTCACACAGCCAGGACTGGTTAAGTGTCTGAGTCCGGATTTGAACCCAGGTCCTCCTGACTTCAGGGCTGGTGCTCTACCCACTGCGCCACCCGGCTGCCCCAGATTTTTTTTTTCAATATTTCAGAGCGTGCTAGAGGAGCAAAGAATTCTATTTAAGACAAGACCCGCTTCCTCTCGGCTTTCAAGGCTTCCTAGTCTTCCTTTTCATCCTTTATGAACAAACGCCGCCATTTTCGCTGCTGCCGTTGTGGAGACTTCTTCGGTGGATTTGCCTTGGAATCAGGCCAGGGGCAGCCCGGCAGGTCCAGGGAGCGTCGCCTCTGGACTGAGTTTTGCCTCGAGCTCCCCAGCAGCTGCTCGCTTAACTTGGCTAGTGTAAAGGGGCAGCACACTGCCCTGTGCCCAGGTCAGCGGCTGCCCAGTGCCATGTGGGCACACGTGGCACTGACACGGCACACACTGGCATACGGGCACAGGGCAGTGTGCCCAGGTCAGCGGCTGCCCACTGCCATATGGGCACACACGGCACACTGACATATAGGCACAGGGCAGTGTGCCCAGGTCAGCGGCTGCCCAGGGCTATGTGGGCACACACGGCACTGACACACCCCGGTCCATTCCCTCAGGGTAGCTCTCCATCCCTGGGCCCGCCTCCCTTTCAGCCTCCTTAGGGCTCCTGGGTCCTACAAGCTCTTAGTCCCGGGGCCATGTTCTCCCCTCCTCAAATGACCTTGCCGGGGACCAGGAGCCTCCATGAGGGCAAGAACGGGTTGTCCCTGGAAGGGCAAACATCAGGCGCTTACTAATAACCTGGGCAGGACCAGCTGGGACACGGGGCAGAAGAAGGGTTCAATGTGCCCTCGAGGGGCCCCTTCACTGCCGCTGGGTCCCCCCTAGAACAGGAGGCTAAAAGGAGCCTCGGGTCCCCCCAGGGGAGCTGAGGATGAGCGAGGCCCTTAAAGCGCTTCCTAAAGGCGCGGGGCTCGTCCGCCTGCAGCCAAGGGATGCTGAAGTCGGGAAGATCGATCCGGCTTGGATGCTGCCCAGCTCGGTGAGGCGGGGCGCCATTTGCCTCAGTCTCCCCATCTGTAAAATGGGCGGGATCCTCCAGGATCCAGGCTCGGGCTGGTGGGGGCTGACGCGAAGGCCCGTGGGCTCCCGGGAGCGTGACTCTCCCGCCGGATGGACCTCTGTACTGATGGGGGGAAAGCTGGGGGGGCCGGGGTGTGGGAGGGGACCGGGCTCTTTTTGTTTAATGAATGCTCTAAAAAGCTGAACCTCGCCCTTCGTGCAGTTAAACACGCGTGGCCGCGTGGCCTGAGCGCCCGGGGCTCCCCGCGCCTTCGAGGCCCTCCTCGACTTGCTGGAGCGGCCTTTCCAGTGGGGTGCAAGGACCTGGGCTCTCTGCCCGCGCTGGGGAGAAGCTCTTTTTAGCAAGGCGTGGGTTGGGTGCTCTGGGCGAAGGCGGAACTCGGGCCTCCCTCTGGCCCTCCCCTTCCCACAGCACCTGGCCGATCTGGCCGTTTCTGGGCTGTGAGCAGCCCGAGTTCTGCGGCTCCTGGGTTCCCGGGCCCAGGGGTGGCTCTCGGAGTCCACAGGCACTTAGGGGGGCTGCTGCCTCCAAATGTGGGGTTCCCCCGGCTCCAGCCCCCATTTGGAATGCCATTAGTGGGCGGAAGCGGGCCTTCCGGGCATTAGGGAGGCCGGGCCTTCCCACACGGAAACGTGCAGAGGAGAACGCGTAAAGGAGCCCCCCCAAGTCACTGAGATCACCCCCTAATTTGAGTAACGGATCTCATCTCCAATGCCGCCAGCAGGGCTCTGCACAGGCAGGTGCTTCACAGGCTCCTTGAACTTCCGCCAGGCGGGGCTCGGGGCACTTTCCCGGGATGGCTCAGGGCATTTTCCCCGGGGGTGGGCTCGGGGGCCATTTCCTCTGCGGCTCCCCTCCCCCCCCCCCAATCTCTCCATTGTCACTGCCATGGTCACAGGATTTCATTACCACGGGCGTCAGAAATCCTTTACCCCTGAAGATGACCCCCCCCAGTGGGTGACAAGGGGTTCAAGGCCTCCCGAGGGCGGGACCCACTGTCTCCTGAGGCAGGTCATTCCGTTTCTGGATGAGCGGAGGCCGTTCCAGGGGCCCGAGCGCGGCCGAACCAGCCCCTTGCTATTCCTGCGAGCCCCGCCTTTCGGGGAGCCCGGCATCTCCAAGGCCCCCCCTCCCCGCTCGGGCAGCCCCCTTCCCAAGCTCCGGCCTGCTTTGCCTGTGAGGGAGCCGCGTCTCCGCTGACCCAGGGCGGGGTTCCCGCTTCACTTGTGTTCATTCAGTTAGACCCTAAGCCTCGAACCTGGGGGATATTGTAGGAGCCGGCCCCCGTGCCATCTCTCACAGCCGTGTCCTCCCCGCAGTCAGGAGCTCGGGGACCCCGGGGACGGAGCTGGGCGCCTTCCAACTGGCCTCGAGCCCCGGGTAGGTCGGTTCCGGGCTCGCCTCTTCTTTCCTGCGCGTGGGGAATCACGCCTCGGCCCCCGCGCTTCCAGGCCCGGCCGCTGCTTGGCTGGGAGCCCGGCGCTGCGATGGGATCATACACACGCGCTCATAAATGTGTCATGTGACACACACAGACGCACCACAAATGTCACACACGTACACACTAATGCATGTTACACACAGACGTGTGCCACACAGCGCATGCATGTCACCTCACACGTGTGCACATAAATGCAGCCAGCTAGTCACACCACACAAATGTCAGACACACGTGCTACACAGTGCATGCATGTTACACGCATGTATACAAATGCCGCCCAAGGTTATGTTGCGCACATGCATGTTGTGTTACATGCCCCCCTCCCCCCAGGTACTTTTCCGCTAAGGGCGGCGCAGAGAGAAGGTGGCGCGGGCCGGAGGCAGACAGGCCGAGGCGGCAGCTTTATTTGTCACTATTACAGAACCCGGGACATTTGGCACCGGGCACTTGGAACAGGAGACAGACGGTCAGCAACAAGAGCTGGCCCGCACCTCGCTAGGAGCGAACTTCCGAGTCCTCCCCGTAAGGGACCTGGCTCGGCTCCTTGGTCGGGGAAACCGAGGCTCCAATCCGGGGGGACTAAAGGCCAGACCCGCGCTTTCCTGGTGTCCCCCCGTTAGGTCAATGAGCAGCGTCACAAATCCCGCCGGACCGAAGGCGCCATGATCCTCGTTACATCAATCACGCGCACACGCAGGGCGACATCTCCCAACCGCGGACGCGGGATCTGAAGGCAACGCGGCCCGGACCCTCTCCTTGAGACGCGGCCGAAGCCCCACGGAGCCCCCCACCCATTCCTCAGAGCCGCCCGCGGGTGGGCAAGGAAGGCTCGGCCTGTTTCATGGCTCCCCATGACTACGAATGGTGTCGGGAGTCAATCGACGATTTGTGACCCCCCCTTCCGCCAACGGGGAAGGGGGGGGCCGTTGTGACAATCGCGCTCTACTTTATTAAAGCAAAAGCGGCTGCGCAGGAAGAGAGCTTCTCTGGGAAAGTCTCCACTTTCAGGAAAAAACCGCTTCCATCACAGTGACCACGGCTTTCACGCCGGAGTCCCGGAGCTCGGCCCAGGGGGAGCCTGGGAGAATCACAGCAAATGGAGCAATGACCGCGCAGGCGACGGCGGCGGAACGCTGACCCAGTGGCGAAGGACAAGCATGGCAGAGAGGGGGGACCTCCGGCCACGACACAGCAAGGGCCACCCCAGTGCCGAAGCCCAGCCCCTGCTGTGGGGGCAGCTGCCCAAGTCAGAGCTGGAGGCCCGAGCCCGGCCCACCCCCCATTGCCGAGGGATCCAGCCTGCGCCCCAGGTGACGACGGAGAGGAGCGGCCCCAGCGGCTCCAGCCGCCCTCACAGCCCAGCTCGGTCCCAGGGGGGCTGTTCCACAGCCTAAGTTTTTAAGTCACACAAGGACAGTCACCCGGGTGACTACGTGGGCAGGGGAGAGAAAGGGATGAAGCAGGACAAGACAGCGGGCGGGAGAACTCGGCAAAGAAACAGAGCGAGCGACGGAGACGGCTGGCGGGACAGCAAGGCACACGCTGAGAGAGGGGGACTGGGCAAAAGTGAGCAAGGAAGCGAGGAGGGAATGGGAGCCAGCGAGCCAGAGCTAGCAAGCGAGCCAGAGCCCAAGAGAGCAAGTGAGAGAGTCTGTGAGCGAGAGCGAGAGATAGCAAGTGAGCGAGAGCCCAAGCGAACAAGTGAGAGAGCTGGTGAGCAAGAGAAACAGGGAGCGAGAGTAAGAGCTGCTGAGTGAGCAAGAGCCGAAGAGAACAAGTGAGAGAGCTGAAGAGAGAATGAGAGAGCCAAAGAGAGCAAGAGAGCCGGTGAGTGAGAGAAACAGGGAGAGTGAGAGCTGAGGAGAGCGAGCAAGAAAGAAAGAGCCAATGGGAGCAAGCAAAGCAGAGAGAGCAAGAGAGGAAACGAGGGGGAGAATAAGCGAGTGGGGGGAGGGGAGCCTCCAAGAAGCCATCTTACGCTCTTGACAGGAAGGAGCAAAGTTAGGGCGGTGGGGAAAATCTGAAGGAAAAAGCAAGCTGTGCGTCTGTCTGTCCCTCCCAAGTTCCCCCGGACGCGCTCGGACGCTGAAGGCAGCTCCCTCCATGCTCGGAGGCTGAGGGCAGCCTGAGGGCCGCCACGGCGGCAGGTGGCCTGGAGAAGCGAGCCCAGGGCTCAGCTCCCAAGTAAGGGGCGAGCCTCTGCTCGCTTGGCCCGCTGTCGGCCTCCAGGCCTGGAAGCCGCTTCTCGGGACCCCAAGGTGGAGCGCTCGCAGGCTAAGACCCGGGGTCTGTCCGGCCCGAGCTGACGACCCCACAGAAGCCAGCGGCCCAAAGTTGGGAGCTGGGGTGTGGCCCGTACTGGTCAAGGGGACATGGAGGGCCGAGACTGGGGTGGGGCGCTGCCCACAAGGAGGGCCCAGGAAGGGGCCCAGCCTCGCCCCCAGGGGCAGGATCCAGTCTGGGGGAGCAGGGAGGGCAGCCCTGCCCACACAAATGCACCCGGGAGCGTCTCACTGCGCGCTGCCTGGTGGGGGAGGCAAAGCGCGGCCACACGGATTTGGATTTGCCAGGCGGCAGTGTGGGTACAAAGCCCCTCTGCCACCGGCCTGCTTGCTTCCCCAGACCCCTTCCCAGCCTCAGCTTCTCCGTCTGTAAAACGACCACGGCCTCCCCGGCTGACACCCGCATGGAACCTGGTTCTCCCTTTCCGGTGGCAGGGCCCATGGGCAGTGGCAGGACCAGCCCCCCCTCCCCCCCCCCGCCACACAATTGTTCCCGAGGGGAGAGGGCTTCGGCCGGGGGAGGGGGTGTGTGCCTCTCCGCAGGGGACACCCAAGCATGGAAGGGCCCCCTCCCCAGGGGAGGGTCCCGGACCGGCCCGACAAGAACCACGGCTGCCAGCTGCTCCTGCCGCCAGACCCACCCTCCAAGGCACGGTACCGCCCCCCCAGCTGGCATTATCAGCGGCAGAAGCCTCCCCCTGGGGGGCGGGCTGCCCGCCAGGGCTGAGGCACTGGGTCTCTCATCCCCGAGCAATTAAAGACGCTGGCGAGCCGCGCTGCTGTATACTTCCTTTAATTTCTGCACTGGGAAAGACAAGGTGGGAGTGGCCGGCGGGCAGCTGGCAGGGGTTTCCATTCAAAGCCCCCCGGTGGGCCCCGTGCCAGGGAGAACGCCCTGCCCCCGGATGGCGCCGAGATCACTGACAGGCCACAGTGTGAGGACAGAGGGGAAAACCACGTTTGCAGCTTTAAAACGAAGCACCCAGCCCGGGCGCCCACAGCAGGCGCCCTCACGTTGGCCCCTCTGTGGGGCTCGGCGCGGGCGCTCTCGGCCGGGGCAGGAGGGGCTGCCGAGGGCCGGCTTGTGCGCGCGTGGGGCCCCTCGCGAGCCTCGCCGGGCGGCTGCTCCTTCTGGAATGTTCTGCACGGAGGAGTTGGGGTCCCCCCCCAGCCCCCCGGGGTCCTTCAGTGCTTCTTTTCCTTTTAAATGTGCAAACTGTTAGTGGCTAAAGCTTTCGAAATACACGGACAGACGAGAACACCCTGTGAGGAGAGGAGAGTAAGGATTAGCTGTCCCCGGGCAGGCACCAGGCGCGGGCGCCATGGCAGAAAGAAGCCCCCGACGGGTCCTTCCGGAGAGGGCTCGGCGGCCCCGGGCTAGTAGGAGATCGTCCACTCTTTGACCGAGGCGTCGTGGGAGGTGGTGACCAGCGTGTGCTCGTCCAGCCAGGCCAAGCTGCTGACGTGGTGCAACCTGTGCGCGTCTGCGGGGAGAGAGCCGGGCTTTAGGGGGGGCTCGGGCTCGCCCCCCGGGACCCCCGCCGCCCCCTCCGCCTGGCTCCTCCAGAACACGGGGGCAGTGACCGTGTGGCGCCCCCCCCTCAGCCCCCGGAGGCGCGCCCGGCCCGCACCCTTCTCCGCCAAGCCCTGGCTTGCTGAGGGGCCGAGGACCCTCCTCCCGGGCGCCGCCGCCTCCTCTCCCTTCCCCCGCTGCTCTTAAAGAGTCACTTTGGGCGCTCTCGGCCCCAGAGTCGGGGACGCCGGTCAGCCTGTCCTGGCACGGGCCCAGAGGCCGCCGCGGCTCTGGGACCGACGGTTGTGACAGTGAGGGAGACGCCTCCAAAGAGCGAGCTTGAGAAAGGGGGCGTGGGGTCTGAGGGCCGGCGGTCAGCACCCACCAGGGGCTCCCTGCCCGCGCCACAGGCCCGCTGCCCGGAGAGCTCACCTTGGATCTTGACCCTGGTTTCCGGGTCACTCAGGGTCCAAACGTAGACCATCATGTCCATGCCCCCAGAGGCAAAGTGCTCGTTGTCGGGGGACCAGGCGACGCAGACGATCTTTGCGTGATGCCCGTAGAAGACGTTGTTCTCCTGCGCGAGACAAACGAGGTCGCTTGTGCCAAAGGGGCCCAGCGGGCGCCCGGGGGCCTGACTGTGCCGGCAAACGGCCCTGCCCCGGCCCTTGCTCAGTGAGCACACCCCACGTTTTAAGGCAGCTGGCACCCCCCCAGTGCCCCTCCCCAGCCCCTCGGGGAGGCAGAGCCCCCTTCCCCCTCCCTGGCAGAAGGGACTCTCAAGCTCGCGCTCCCACAAAGCGGCCGGGATTTGTGAGCGGCCCGTGTCCCCACAGCCACGCTCTGACTCCAAGGCCGGGACGCTCAACTTGCGCCCACTCTGTACCAAGGAAAGGACTCGTGCCCGGGCCCAGGCAAAGGGAAAGCTCCTAATCAAGGCCGGGCCTGCTGGCACCCCCAGCACCCGTGCCCACCAGGCTCGAGCTGCAACGCTCCGGCCTTCCCAGGCAGGGCCCAGCCCGGCCCACGTCCCTGAGGTCGGGGGTCAAGGCCATGTGCTGCCCGGCCCTGGTTCCTCGAGCACCGGCTGCACGAGTGACTTCTACGAGTGGTGTGCCCATCAGGTACGGGGGGGCCAAGGGGCAATGACGTCCGGGAGCTCAAGGCCCGCCCGGTGCCTGTGCTGGTGGACGAGAGGCCCCTCATTGGGGGGGCTGGAAGCACCAAGCTCCCTAAGAAGGCCCCACCTGACACTGGGGCCCACAGCCTGGGGGCGAGGGCACTGCCCGCCCCCGCGGGAGGCGGTGGGTCGCGCCAAGGTCCCGGGGAAGTGGGGGGGGCCCTTACCGAGTAGCCGTCGGCCACGCTGAAGACAGTGACCACCTTGCTGGCGTCGCAGACGGCGAGGAAGGCCCCGTCGTGGGAGTAGGCCAGGTCCGTGACGGGCCCCTTGGCCTCCAGGAGCTTGTCCTCGCGCTGCAGCGCCCCCCCCTGGATCGCGTACAGCCGGACATTCCCATCCTGCAGAAGGGCACGGTGAGAGGGGTGAGGGGCCGGGGGCAGCACTGGGCTCGCTCGCGCTCGGCCCCCCCACGCCCAGCACCCCCACACCCACCCCCTGCCTGGCCCCCCTATGAATGCTGGCACTCTGGCCCCCCCACACCCGCCCCCCACCCTGTGCCCGCTGGCACTCTGGCCCCCAAACTTCCTGGAATGGGCCGGGGCAGCACCGGCCAAAGCCATGACCGTCAGCGAGGCTCACTGGGAGGCCGCGGGATGGCGGGCTCACTGCCCAGCTTGCCGCCCCAGTGGGCACAGCGCGGCCCCAGGAGACAGGGAGGGAACGCGGCAGGGCAGTGCCCCGGCCCGGGCAGACGGAGGCAGGCCTCCAGCCCGTGGGGCCGGGTCTTTCCCGCGCCAGTCAGCCGGCCAGCCTTGGCTCTTGGGCCCAAAGGAGTCCGCCCGGAGAGGGCTCGGGGGCATCACGGGGCACCCAGAGTGAGGGGGGGGGGCAGAGAACGCTGGTCCTGGCGCTGCGACCCCAGCCCCCTCCTCTGCAGAACGGGGAGGACTCGGCGCCCGTGGGGTCGTGAGAAGCCAAGGAGAAGCTGCGGGAGCCACGCCCTGATGGTGGCCGCCCGGCCCCGAGAATGCTGCGCCAAGGGGGGAGGGGCAGCCAAGCAAACAAGGGGGCTTACTGCTCCGCCCACGGCCGCGGTGCTTCCCGAGGGGTGCACGGCCACGACTTCGGGCTCGTAGCCGGGGTCCTCGATGCTGAAGCACTTCTTCTGGTCCTTCATCAAGACGATCTGCGGGAGGAGGACAAAGGTCCGCCAGGGCCTCCCGAGCTGCCCCCACCGCGACCCAGAGAAAGCAGCTTGGGTGTGAGTCATGGCTCTGCCAATGACCATCGCCTCTCGGGGCCCACCAGGAGAGCCTGCCCTGAGGACAGCATGGCGACACATGCACACTCGCTGACTCTGCAGCCGTGCTCCCTGCCAAGGCAGGTACCCCTCCCCACAGGAGGTGCCCAGGCACAGCCTCACCTGCCCGATGCACACGACCACCGCGTAGCCCCCGGGCCCCACCGCCACGCACTTGGGCTGCACGTCCAATTTCACGACACACTGCCCGCTGAGAGAAACAGCAAGGGGAACCCATCAGGTGGGACGTCCTGGGGGCACAGATGCGCCCACCTTACGAGGTCCCCGGGGCGTCCTGGGGGGGCATGGGGTGCTATAAAATCAGAGAACCTGAGAAAATGAGCTGTGGGGGAGGGGTGGCAGGGATTGGGAAGGAGGCCAGGGGGGTCGCGGGGGGAGAGATGTCTGTGGCGCCCCCCTGGGGATCGGCCCATGGGGGGATGTTCTCTGAGAAGGGTGGGAGGGGCAGAAAGAGCCGAGCCCCAGGCCTGGCCGAGGTGGGCACTGGGGACGCGCCGCCATGGCCGGAAACATGAGAAATCGGACTCTGCCCATGTTAACTGCCAAGGCCCCAAGGGGCAGCCCAGCAGGAGCCGAGGTCAGATGCAGCCTCGGGCACTTGATGGCTCCCAGCTGGGGCCCGGGCAAAGCGCCTCAGACGCCAGGAACCCCCCCCCACCTCCTCTCGGCCTCCCGGACCCCTTCCCCCACCCTGGACCACAGGGGCTTCTTGGCTTCAGATGGACACGCCCACGCCCCTCGGCTGCCGGCGCTCTGACCCGCGCACGCCCTGACTCTCCTTTCCGGCCGCGCCAAGCCCCCGCTTTTGTCAGTGCCCCACCTCGGCTTTCCCCTTGCGCTCCGCACGTGTCTGTGCCGAGAAGCGTGTGTGTGTGGATGGGGGTGCCCCGTGCCCGCTGTTTGCTGTGTGCCTGGTACACTCCGGTGCCTAATGTTTGCTGACTGTGCCCATGCTTATTGCCAGAAGTGCCCCCTCCCCCCCCCTGCCAGCGGCCCGGCCCCCACCTGTAGTCCCTCAGGCCGAGGTCGGTGTAGCGCAGGGTGTCGTCCATGCTGCAGCTGACCAGCCGGCCGGCCTCGTCCACGGCCATCCGGGACACCTGGTTGGTGTGCCCCTTGCCGGCAAAGGAGTCGTTCTCGCCCGTCTCGGAATCCCAGTAATGTGCCGGCGGCGTTAAGGGCAAACGCTGAGGGGACGGGAGGGACGGGGACGCGTCTGCAGAGGGGACCCCCCCCCCCAGTGCTCCTCAGGCCCACAAGGGGCAGACCACCGCTAAGGGCACAATCCCATCCCCGGCCCCTGCAACAGGAGGGGTTTCCGGCAGACTCGGGGTGACGCTCGGCCCTGTGACCCGGCGTGTCCCCACCCCCCAAGGGACGGAACGAGCCGGAGAGTTGGGGTCACGAAACCGCTCCCTGCCCAAAGGATATTGATGTGTCCGTCGTGGCTCCCCGAGTAGATGTACGACTTGCCGCCATTTTTATGAACCGTCAAGCACTGGATGGACTTGCTGTGGCCCTGCGGAGGCAGAGAGGGGCTGTGACATCACGGGCGGCCTTCTCGTCGGGGTGGGCGAGGAAGGGGGGCCACGGCCCTCCCCCACCTGGCGCTTTATTGACATCAAGGTCAATGGTCATGAGGCGGGGTCTCCAGGACCGCTCTGGGGCCTACTCCTCAAGGCAGAGACTGGCACGGAGCCGCGAGGGCCGGCCCTCCCCCCGACACCTGGGCCCCCCGCCGGGCACAGAGGAGGCCGCTGTCCCCGGGGCCGAGGCTCAGCAGCACAGGAGTCACAGACCCAGGAGGCCGGTTTCTGGCATTACAGCGCGGGGCATCACTGCCCCCAATGCCACAGCGGGAGCACCCTGGTCTCAACAGCCGGCCCTCCCCGACCCGACCGTGGGCCTTACTCCTCCATCCCATGGCTTCCTGGAGGAAGGCCTTTGTTTGCGCGCCCCGAGGGCGTAGCAGCTGACCAGTCTGTGGGAGCGCCCCGCACTAGGCCCCAGGGCCCACACTCTCTCCGGGTCCCTTCTGGGCCGGACCCCAGCCCCCACCTGCCACAGCCTCCCTCCAAGCCTTTGCTCGTGGGCCCGAGATGAATCCCTACAAAGCCAACCAAGCGGCCGGCTCCGGCCCCGGCCCGAGGACCCCGGCCCCTTTTCCCTTCCCAAATTCGGATACGAATTCTCAGCTCGGCCCGTGGTGGGCTTAAAGACCCCTTCCTTTTATCCGCCCTCCCGCACAATCCACGTTGACGGGAAACGAGTGAAAGACTGGCAGGGCGGAAGGGCCGATGCTACGGGCTAGCGGGAAAGGAGGTCCACAATTCCCCGGGCCGGAGAACCCCCAAACCAAGCAACATTTGTGTTTTTTTTTTTTTTTTTTGCTGGGGCAGTTGGGGTTAAGGTCACACAGCTGGAAGTGTTAAGTGTCTGAGGCTGGATTTGAACTCAGGCCCTCCTGACTTCCGGGCTGGGGCTCTAACCACTGCCCCACCTAGCTGCTCCCCCCATCCCCATTTATTAAGCACCTACTACGTGCCGGGCCCCTCTGTGCCCACTCCGGACTAACCGGGGAGACAACGTGCCCAACAACCTAGAAGGAGGCGGCTTGGGGGCGCGGGCCGGCGGCTGAGGCCCCCCTTACCTTGATCACGCGGAGTGGCTTCGCGGGGTTGTTCTTGTCCAGGTAGTTGATGTAGCCTGAGAGGGAAAGGCTGATCAGGTAGTCCTTCTGCCACAAGCAGCCCAGCTGCTGGTCCAGCACGGTGGAGCCCATGGTGAAAGTGCTCACCGCCGAGTTGGCGCCCACGTCCCACATCTTGGCCGTTTTGTCCCCGGAGGCGGAAAGCAGGTGGCTGCCGTCGGGGCTCCAGCTGATCTACCGAGGCAAGAGGGACCCCGGTGGCCGGCTAAACCTCAGGATCGGGCCCCAGCCTGGATCCTACTTTGGGAAAGCCCCAAACCTCCTGGTCTCACATTTAGAATGACAGGGACCCCGAGCAGCCTTGTGTTGGGGGTTCTAGTTACTGAGACTTAGCGTGCTAGCAAAGCATCTTATGATGGTGGAATTGGTTTTAACTAGACGGACCCCCGGTCCCGTTAGAGCCACTAGGGTCTAACGCGATTTAGGGAGAAGGAAACAGAGACCTAGGCCAGGGAGGGGGGACGGGGCCGTGTGACACGCACTGGACCGCCCGCCACCTCGGGGAGGGGGACCCCTGAAACACAAGGCCGTGCGAGGGCCAACGCCAAAAGATTATCTGTGCGAGTGTTTCAAAAATAACGAGCTATAATGATGATGATGATAATAATGACAATTAAAAAGGTAAGGGCAGCTGATCACAGCTACGGCAGGGAAGGGCCGGACTGGCTTCCCCAGGCTGGGCACCTTTGCACACTGACCCAATTCTCCCAGAGCGGTTGGAAAAGGTGCCACTTACGGCGTAGATCCCCCCGTCGTGGGCCTTGCTTCCTCCTAGGGCGCAGACTCTCTCTCCCGTCTTCCCGTCGTAGACGTAGATCTTGGAGACAAAGCAGGAGATCCCATCACCACCGCCCGGGGGCCCAAGCCGAGCCCCTGCTAACAAGCAGCCGCCCGGAACCCCGCGGGACCTCAACGGCGACCGTCCGCGTCTCCGGGGTCCCACCGGTCTGCGCTACCCCCGGAAGCCCCGGCCCTCCCCCGCGAGCTAGCCGCTCCGCAAAGGAGGAAGCGGGGGGCACGCACCTGCCCGTCAGCGCCCGCCGTGGCAAACCGACTGCCATCTGGAGAGAACCGGACGCAGTTGACAAACCGGCCGTGGTCCTGCGGACAAGGGAGCAAAGGCAAGTGAGGGAGCAGCCCGAGGCTCGGAGACGGGACTCCTGGGAAAGGAGGCTAAACCGGGAGGCCGGAGAACGGGAAGAGTGCCGAGACCGTAGGGGCCCCCGGACCCCGACGGGGCTGGAACAGGCTTAAAACCTAAGCCAAGCCCTTGGTTACGCGGATGAGGAACCTGAGCCCCCCGACGATGGCCATGTGCTCGGGCCCCTGATGACGACCACATATTCTCCCCCCCTGCATGACCACGTGCTCACCCTCCCCAATGATGGCCACACACTCGCCCCCTCCCACAACGGCCACGTGCCCGCCCTCAGAGTGCGTCAGTGGGAGCCCTGGATGCACGGTTTCTGGGTCTCCAGAACCTGCGCCCCAAGGGCCCCTTGCTGCTGCTCCCCAACCCCCACGTGAGAGCACGGCGGGCCCAGACTCCGGGCCCTGTGACCACTGAAGCTGGGGAGGGAGAGGGAAGGGCGGCCCAAAGCGCCGGCCCAGTTTTGCTCTCCCCTTGTTTTCCAGAGGGTCCGAGCCCAGCCTGGGCAGCACTTCTTGACCCCCACCCCCCTGAGCTTTTTCATGGAAGCGCTGGGCTCAGCGCCGGCCGGCTCCCACCCAGCAGGCCGAGCTGAAGGTCCGTGCACGAGGCTGGACGCCCGGGTGCCAAGCACTGGGTGGCAAGGACAGAAATACGGCCTCGGGATTCTCCAAGACGCCGGCCATGAAAGAACAGAGAAGAAGCCGGACAAAACAAGCCCGAGAGCAACAAGAGGGCCAGGCTGTGGCCTTCCTGAGTCGCCCTGGGGTGCGTCCTCGCCAGAATCGAGCAAAAAGCTTCCCCAGGAACCCCAGGGGCCGGAACCCACAAATATGCAACCCCAAAGCCACCCCCCAATAGTCCAGGCGTCAAAGGACCCCAAGAGTTCCCAGAAGAAATGCCCGCTGTGAATGACCGTGCCCAAAGGCCCCCGAGAGGGAGCGAAGCGCGGACCACGACACCGCGGTCTCGCTCCGTCCTCGGTGCGGGCGACGACAGGAAGGGAGTAGCGTGACGGTGCCGGGAGGGCAAGGGCTGGAGCCCCCATTCGAGGTACCTCCTCCATGCCACGCTCCAAGGCCCGGCACCCCCGAGGGAGCCAAAGCCGGACCAAGATCCTCCATCACCCCAAACAGCAGCATCGGCCGGCCGTGGGGCCAGAGAGCCGGACCCCAATCTAGAGCTGAACCGGACCTCGATGGGCTTACGCTGAGCTTGGTGAGCTCCAGGGGAGGAACCTGGGCTGAGTGACTTGTCCAAGGTGGCCCCGCCAAGGCGACGAGATTCTTGTTACAATGTGTACTGGGGGGGGGAAGACGACAGATAGAGGGGGACAGGAGATGGACGGGGGGGGGGGGGAAGACAGGCAGAGGGGGGAGATGGATTGTAATGAGTCAAATTCTGAGTCACAGGGAAAAAACAAGTAACGCAGCCCCCGGCCCCAAGAAGACCCCGGGGGAGCAGGGACAACCTGTGCTGGCTGCGGGGCTCTCTGCCTCTCCTTCTCCAGCCCACTGAACAGAGGAGGAAACTGAGGCACACAGAGGGAGCGGCTCGCCCGGGGTCGCCAGGCCCTACCCACTGCGCCACCCAGCTTTTCGTCTCACAGAAGACCAGAAAAGCAACTGCCCGGAGCACAGAGGAGCAAAGGAAGACGAAGAAAAACAGAAAACGTTAAAAAGGAAACGCAGCAAAGGAAGACCCAAGAAGCGCGGCCAGCAACACCCCCTAACGGGGCCCTCCTTTTGGGTCACCGCACCCCAGCCCCCCTGGAGCCGGTCCCTCGTGCCCCGGAGCCCAAATGACCCGTCTCTGGGAAGAGACTCGCTCAGCTCACGGCCCCTTTGCGGAAAGATTCTTCCTGGTGTCACTGGTGTGGGGGAAACAGGCAGGAAGCCTTCGCTGACTGTCCCCCCCAAAGGGGGAGAGCAAGAGGTAGGAGGGAGGGGTTCCTCCCACCCCCCCATACCTGTTCTTGCAAGACCCAGACAGCGGAGACCTCGAAGGAAGCGGGCGCTGGGGGGTGGAGAACATGACCTAAGGTGCCACCAGGGAGAAGCAGCGGGCACCATGCCAGAGGAGGACGAAGGTCACAGAGCACCGGACACTCGGCCAAGCCCAGCTTCCGCCAGCCTCGGTTTGCCGAGTGCATGAAAGAAGTGGGGGAGAGCAGGGCCTTGTCCGGGAAGCTCCCAGCTTCGGGCCTGACTTCCACCTGTAAGCTCGAGCTCCGGGCTCCCGACCCCCAAGCTTCCTGCCCTGAGAACGGGCTGGGGCTCAGGTGAGCCCAGCTCAGAGCCACCTGGGCACCGCTTGCTCCTCAGAGACTGCCCACGAGCCATGGTTGGGGAGTGGTGGGCAGAAAAGGGGGCAGAGGGCACCCCTGCTTCCTTCCCCCTAAGGAGGGCCTGACTCGGCCCCACACGCTGCCCCTGTCTGGGTGGCGCTGTCCAGAGTAGCTCACTCCAACAGGGGGGAGGAGAAAAGGGAGCCTGCGGCCAGGGTGGCAGCAGGGCCAGGCCTTGGGCCTGCCACCCTACGGTGGCCAGCTGCCGACATCACGAGCTCTGCGCGCTCACGCGGCACTTTATCTGGGTTATTTTAGCTAAAACAAGCCCCTGCGGCAGAGCGGGCCTGGCGCGAATGCCCGCAGCCCACAATCTCAAGTCCTCGAAGGTGAAACAGGGGCGCGACCCTCTGCACCTCGGGGGTGACAGAGCAGAGACCTCTTAAAGGTCACAAGGGAGGGGTGCAGCCCCCCTCACGCCCGGCCTGGCCCTCCTGCCTCCCTGCACTGTGCCCCAGGAAAAAGGACCAGGAACTAGGAATTCCCTCCTTTGAAGGGAGGCCCTGCGTTCCTGCTCCCCAAAATAAAAGCCCCTGTGGAGGCTGTTCTCAGGTCACACCTCAGAACTCTCAAGGCAGACCCCCGCCTCCTGTGGCAAGGTGGAACTGGGCAGCCCAGGCTGGACAGGGCCCGGCCCCCCAGCACACCCCAAATGTTCAGCCCAACTCTCAGCACCCTCGTGCCCTCCTTCCCCTTGGGGGCTCAGGTCAGCCCGCTTTCTTTCAGTGTGCCCCCATACCCAGGACTCCCCTTGCCACCAAGGCTCAGTGGGGGGTGGCCAGTCCGGGCACCGGCTCTAGGGTCCGAGGTCAGGTGTGGGCAGTCCTGCCTACCCCCCCCCCAACCTGGGGCCTGGCCGTGCACTCTCAAACGTTCCGGGGGGCAGCGGACGCACCCTGGGGCTCAAAGCCAGGCACAACCAGCTGTGCGAGCTGGGCCAGCCGCGAGTGCCGCCACCCCCACCTCTGCCCGTCCCGGACAGCGTTGCGCCCCGACTCACACCAATGGTGAACTTGAATTTGAAGGGCGGTCCCTCGAAGAAGGCCGCGCAGTTGTCGTCACTGGCCGTGGCCAGCCGGTAAGGCCGGGTCTGCTTGATGTCGACGCTGTTGATGACTTTGTTGTGGCCGGTCACCTCCCCGACGGAGGAGCCGGTGTCCCAGAGGAAGACCGCGCCGAACCTGAATGGGGGAGACCCGGTCACCACGAGAGCCCCCGCTTCTGCAGAAGTCACCCGCTGGGACCCGAGCTTCAGAGGGGAAACTGAGGCAGGGGGAGGTTCCCAGACTGAAACGCCCCGGGGTCTCCCCAGACCCTCAGGGGAGGCACGAGGGGCTGCTGCTTTGGGGTTTCTTGGGCCGCTCAGTCAGATGGGAGCCCCCCCCCCCACGCTGTTTTAAGGCAAAGAGGGGAAGCGGCTCATGGACGAGGCAGGGGTCCAACCCGGAAAAGGGGGGCGAGGGGGCCCCGGAAGGAGGCCTGCAGCCACTCACTTCTCTCTGCCTTCCCCCACCACGGCGATGCGCTTGCTGTCCTCCGTCCAGGCCACGTCCTTGATCTTGCCGGCGAAAGGCTGGTACTCGTACTTGAGGAGATGCTCCTTCTGGGTGGTGTCCCAGATGCGGAGCTTCCCGGACACGTCTGCGGGGGAGGAACGGGCCCGGTCTGAGGGGGCCCCGACAGCGCCGCCGCCCAGAACAGGGGCGCCCCGACTTAGGAAGCGACTCTGGGCGACCCGGTGGGAGGCTGGGCTAGGAGTCGGCCGCCGGGCCGGGGCGCAGCCACCACGCCACCTGGCTTTGGGCCCAAAATGCCCGTCCCCGAGTCTCTCCAGCACCGAACTACCGTGACTCCAAGGGATGGAGAAAACGGCACAGCTCACTGCAAATCCTCGCCACGGGGTCCCGGCCGGGCCGTGCGCACGAAGCCACAGCACCCCAACGCCCAGTCTGACCGCAGTGCCGGCCCCGCTTCCAGGAAAAGCCGGCGCCCGCCCCAAAGCCGTCCCCAAACCCCCATCCTCCCTCCCACGGCTGCGGGAAGCCCTCCCGGGAGGCACGGCCACCGGGCACGCGAGGAAGCACGCCACGCCCACCGGCCCGCCGCACCCGGGGGGACCCTACCTCCCGACGCGATGTAGAACCCGCTGGGCGCGTACTTGGCCACCACCACTTGATGCGCGTGCTCCGTATAGATGTCTGCGATGGCGGGATTCTGCAGGAAGCCAAGAGGAGGCGGGGTCAGCAGGGCTGCGGGCCCCCGCGCCAGGCCCGCGCCAGCCTTTCAGCCAGGACGCCTTCACCCGAAGCCCCCTGGGAGGCGCGAAGCTGCGGCCCTGAGTGCTTCAGGTGCCCAGCAGGGGGCAGCAGCGCTGCCTGCCCCCCCCTCAGAACGCCCCGGCAGGTAAGGAGCTGGGGGAAGACCCCTGTGCGGGAGCTGGGACAGCACCCGGGGAAGGCAGGGCACGCCGCCAAAGCCCTGCCACGCGTCCCGAAGGGAGCCAGTCACTGCGGGAGAACGGGCCTCGGGAGCACCGTGAGCCAGCAGCAGGCCGTGGTGCCCGTGCCTTCTGCCAGGGCACCCCCAGGGGCCCGCCGATGCTCGGGGGCTTCCCCAAGCTGGAAGAAGGGCTTCCGGGGGGGAGCGCCCGGCAAAGTCGGCGACTAAAAGTGGCTGCTGGGAAAGGAGCCCCGGCGGTTCATGTGCCAGGCCCGGGGCGCGGCGCGGGAGAGGCGGGCACCGCCGCTCGGGCTCCCTCTGCCCCAGGAACTCCCGCGGGCCCTGCGGCACCGCAGGGCGGCCCGGCAGGGCACAGACACTTCCCCACCTGTCCCGGGGGCTACCCGGGCATTCCATGCTCAGGCGGGCGGGCGGGACCAGGGGGAACCGTCAGAGCACGGCCCGCCCCCCCAGCCCCTCTGCATCCTTCCCCATCCCTCGGACCGGGCCGGGTACTTCGGGGTCTTAAACGCCCAAGAACCACAAGCGCCGCCCCAGGCGCCCCCACAAACGAGAGGCGCGGGCAGAAAGGCCCCAAATACAGACCTTCCTCCTCCAAGAGGGCAGGGCCCTGGGGGGAAACCCGATGGAGGAGGGGGCTCAGGCGCGCGGCCCCAGCCTCCCCACCCCCTCCTCCCCTCCATCCCCAACTCCTCCCTGGGCTCCCAGGATCCCCAGGGCACAGACAACGCCCTAGGGCGGCCCGGCACCGCACTGGGCCGGGGGAGGGGCAGGGCGCCCGGGCCCTGGGGCACGCACCTCCAGGTTCCGGATGATGACGCACTTGCCATTGGTGTAGAGGAAGTTGTGGCCTCTGGGGTCCCCGCCGAGGATCTTGGAGGCGCCCCGCTCCACCTGGGGCAGGCTGGCGAACACCTGCTCTGGGGGAGCACGGCGAGGGGCGGGTGAGGAGGGGGGCCCTGCGCCCCGGCTGAGAGGAAGGGGGGCCCTGCACCCCGGCTGAGGGGAGGGGGGTGTGGGAGATAGTTTCCCCACTCAGGCCCTGCGGAGAGCACCCCGGAGCTAACGGGGATCCCGATCGCCCCCACTTACTGATCTCGTACGGCATCCTGGCCCCTGGTCGCGGCGCAGCGCTCGCGCACTCGGACCCGGTCTGGGGTGGCAGCTCCGCGGGCACAGGCGGCGGCTGAGTCTCCCCAACCCGGAAGCCAGAGCCCGCGAGCCGCCCTCTCCCAGCTTTGACCATATATAGTCAAGTGCGCGGCTTCGCGCCTGCGCGCACCCGCGGCCCATCCCCCCCTCGCGGCTCCTCCCCCTCGCCGGTCAGCGCCCCCCGGAAGTGACGCAGTCGCCCGCCTCACGCCGCCGGGGTTTAAAAGCGAGAGCGCAGAACGCTCCCGGGAGAGAAGAGGGTGGGGGAGGATGGGGACGCGGTTCCCTCCCCGGGCTGGCGGGTGGAGCGGCTCTTAACTTTTTGGAAGCGGGCAAATGAGGCCGAAAATCGGGGTGGTTCCCGCGAGCGCCCCACTTACCTAGCTGAAGGCTGCTAGGACTCTGAAGCAGAGACTCCCTCTTTTTCTTCTACTTTCCGTTCTACTACGATTTCTACCTTTTTCAGAAAGGGGAGAGGCCCTCGACCTGGGGCTCGCGGGGGGGGGGGGGGGGGTTTGTAAAAGGCTATTGAGACTGTGAAGCGGGGTTTTTCTTTTCCTCTTTTCCATTCTTCTGTTTCTCGGGCCTATTTCCGAAGGATTCCTCTGTGGGAGTGCCTGTGGGGTGGTTGTCTGACCGCTGTTAGGACGCCAAAGCAGCGACCCCCCCCTTTCTCTGCGAGGCTCCTATTTCTTTTTCAGAAGGGGGGGAGTCCTTGTAACTTAGGAATCGCATGGGGGGTTATTTAAAGGCTGTTAGGATTCAGAAGCTGTGATCTCCTTTTCCTCTCCTTTTTCTCTCCTTTCTGTTTTACTTCTAGGTCCTTTTCAGAAGGATTCCCCCCCCCCCACCCCGGTCCTGTACTGGGGGGATTATCTAAAGGCTGTAAGGACTTCAAAGCAGTGATCTCCTTTT